>JANIJG010020391.1:16201-46676 GCA_024611175.1 Megaceryle torquata | reverse complement strand
GAGTCACCATCCCTGGAGGTGTTTAAGGAAAGATTGGATGTGGTGCTTAGTGACATGGTCTAGCTGATGTCATGGTGCTGGGTCATAGGCTGGACTTGATGATCTTTGCGAGGTCTATTCCAGCTTCAGAAATTCTGTGATTCTGTATTGCCAGAGTAAAGCTAATGAAGATTCATTAAAACCGACACATTTCTTACTGACAGCAGTTTTCATTTATAATCAGAATTAAAAACTCAAAAAGATAAAATTCCTTTCCTGTCTTTGCTTGGTATGTCCAAGTTTTAATAAACTTCAGTTAATTTTTAATTATATCTTTCTATTTTAATTAACTTGGTGTTAATAATTTGACTAATCCCATTTGCTTTTTTAGAATGCATATGCAGCTTCATTTTTTTTACTTTACAATTTTATTCATAGATTTACTTTTATCTTCCATGCTCCCTATTTCTGTGTAAGCTTATTTCTTTTGTCATTTCATTGTCCTTAAATTCTCAAATTTTAAGTTGTGGTTGACAAAGTGCAAGGAAAAATCAGCTGTGCAAATGAAGGAATATTCCTAAAGGCTAAAAGAAAACTAATAAGAAGCTTCTTTTTTTTTTTTTTTTTTTTTTAAGGCTCTGACTATGTTCAATGGGAAGAGGGAAAAGAATAGAAAAGTTTAATGGTCAGTTCTGAACACCTAAATAAGGCTTTCATCTCATCTATCTTTGATCTTTCATTGTCTGTGGGGAAAGACCAGCATTTCTTAGGTCATCCCAATTTTGGAGTTGGCAAGGAACTCATAGCTTTTGAATAAGAATTTCTCAGATACTTGTGCATCATGCAATAGTAATGCCTCTAAATGCTGTAAAAGGAAATTTGTGAACACTGTATGTGTATCTCTCTGGAAAGACTAAATGTATCCTGAAAGTAGAATTACATTTTGTGCTGAAGTGTAAATTTGCATGTTTCCAAAAATACTGTAGATGAGTGCTTCTGATGACTGAGCTTTAATAATGGAGTATATGTCTCGGATTTGTTATGTTGATTATGTAACTGTAGCTATGTCTTTGAATTTCCTTTAGCAGGCACCTCCTACCTGAGTTTAAACATTTCTTTATTTTGGATTAGCTCCATGTGAGCATTTTGTTTATCCTTGTGCTTTGTTATATCTAATTGGGATTAAAACCCAACCTTTTTCTTATGTATAATATATGATGATGGTTTTGTTGTGTAATTTCAAATTCACATTTCAACCTCACTCTGACCTATTAGAATAGTTTAGGTGTCCTGTAGCACAGAAAATCAGAAATGGTAGATAAATTGTAAAAAAAAATTTAAAATTTAGATAAATGTAAAAGATGTAGAGAAATTATAAATATAGCAATGGAAAGTACATTTTACATGTTCTGTTTTTAACTATGGTAGAAAGATATATAGAATGCTTTCTTGAATGGTAATTCAGACTTACACAGCAGTGAAAAAGCAAAGGTGGTGATTAGAAAAGATAAAAGAATCTTGAAAGCAAAGCAAATTTGGGATTCAACGGTGTTTGAGCTGGATTTTTTAAAAATCTGCCACAAATGAGAAGGGTTGTCTTGTATGATTATGTAGCAGATCAGAAAGAAGTACAGGAAAAGTCCTGACTGTACTTTTTTGAACTTAATTCTACTGGTTATTCCTATGGAACCACTGCTGTATTCCTGTTGTTGGATATATAGTTCTTTTCTTGCTGTATAGACTACGTACAGTCACTCCACTTTTTTTCTTTATATGTTACAAGAAGAAAGTGTGGATTTTCCATCAGAATTCCATGCAAAACTATCTGTTTTGAGATTCTTATAAGCAACTTCAGTTGACAGTAAATACTGATTACAGAGGGAATTACAACCTCACAGAAGCAGGATGTATATGGTTTTGTTTTTCTCTTGGCTAGGTTCCTTGCAGGCCAAATATTGTGGTTCCCTTCTTGGAGAGGGCTAAAATTTAGCCCTTTCTTGTTCTGTCAAAGCAGGCTGCTATTCATAGCTGTTTGGACATTATATAAATATGTTCAACAGTCCTGTAATGTTCATACACTTTTCTGTGTTACTGATTTGTGTCTGCAGCAGTCTTGACAACCTGTCCTTCCTTCCATGTGCATGCTGAAAATCCTGCTCCTTTCTGTATTTTCTTAGGAGATGGTGAGCTCTATACTTTTGGAGAACCTGAGAATGGGAAATTGGGTTTATTGCCTGAACAGCTGAAGAACAATAGAGTACCACAGCCTGTACTGGGAATTATGGAAAAGGTTAATAAGGTTGCTTGTGGTGGAGAACACACGGTGGTGCTGACAGGTATGCAATTTAACTGGCTCATTTTTTCTCTTCAGCCCTATAACTTAATTGGTAAGTTCAACTTACTTGAAAGAGTTTTTACCCCTCTGAAATGTAAGATGATGTAGTGATCCTAACTGGAACAACATTGTAGAATGAGGAGGTAGAAATCCACGTTAACAGTTAACCTAAGCACAGGCCTGTGCTGTGCTGCACAAAGCTTGATGTTCAGACCTGTGATGCACATATCACCAGAATCACAGAATTTCTGAGGCTGGAATAGACCTCCAAGGTCATCAAGTCCAGCCTATGACCCAACACCATGACATCAGCTAGACCATGTCACTAAGCACCACATCCAGTCTTTCCTTAAACAAATGTCCTTAAACAATATCCCTCAGCTACAGGATAAACTTTGCCAACTAATTGTAACAGAGGAGCTCGTAGGCAGCTCCCACTTGGTACCACTGGTTACGCCACTTGTGTGTGTCCCTGCCTTTAAAGCTTCAGCAGAAGGTTTCTATGGGAATGACCTTTTAATTTGACAGTATAAATGCTGAATAGAGCTGTTCTGCATGTAACAAAATCCCCCAAGTGCTCAAATGACCAAAATGGAGTAACCTTCTAGGGCTGGGATCTGCATAGCAGGATGGGCCTGGCTGGAAGCCTGTTCAGTTCCACACAGCTCAGGATTTCCAGTATCTGAAGGGATATAAGATTATTGAGTGCCTTTCTTACTGGAATTGTAACAAGCCAGCACCTCCTAGTGCAACATGGATGACTGATATTTCTTTCCTCTAAGGAGCTTGAAAGTAATATTGGCATGAAGGGGAAATTTTAGAGGAAAGTTTCTATTCTGTAGTTAATTTAAATGACTTTGAATATTTAGGGAAGTGTTTAGGAAGTCAGTTTTCAAGTAGCTCTCTGTTCACAGTGAGGGAGATGCACAATCTACTGGATGCCTAGGTGGATTAAATATTTCTTGTTTTGATAAAGAATTTGCCTGTGACTTTGAACAGAATTTTTAGCATACATATAAAATTAGTACAGATGTAGATATTCAAAACATTGTACAAGTTATAAAAATCAACAAAACCAACAGAGTTGTACATATAATACTTGGAAAATAGTATATATTACTGTCCTATTACATAATTGTGTACCAGATAGCTTTTCAAAGAGATATATGCAAAGCATTACTAGCTATTTCTTTTCCATAAGTTCTATCCTGAACTACAGTAGTAGTATAGCATCAGGAAAGGAAGATTATTGTTACCCACAGATGATTTAAAAAGTATCAGTTTTTGCCTGTAATGAATTCCACAGCTGTATAATCTGCCTGTAATTAATCTCCTACCAAAATGCCAAAGCTATAGAAACAAATAGGATGTATAGATAGCAGTCCTTAAGTCTGTGTTTTGAAAATGCTAAATAGTCATCTCTTGTCAATCTTGTGGCATGCCTTCAAGGTTATGTAACTAACATTTCTACAATAGAGATTGAAAATCTAACTAAGTGAAATTGTAATGTGATGTGGTATTGTACTGCAAGCCACTGGGAGAGTAAAGGTGGAAGTGGTGTGCTGGGAAAAGTTATGTGTAATGATGAGTCAAACTGCAAGATTTGTTAGATTATAGGTTAAAACTCCTTTGAGAAAACTATGAAGAGGAAATAACAGTAGCCAATCCAGGAAATAATGCAAACATTTGTCTACATTTCAATGCCTTTGTGTCTCTTCTTCCACCAACATACAGTCTTACCCTGGCAGTATTCTGTGTCATAAAATGAATTTCTTTACATGAAATCAGATTATCATTATTAGGAGAAAAATTATCATAAATTTTGGGCCAGCAAAAATATAAATCATAGCATTATTTTTATGGATTATAAAGTGAAGTTCTGCAGAAAGAATTTGATTATCATTATTGATTAATTTGTTAACCATAAATCTGAAGCCAAACAATAGATATTTTATTTTAACAGTATTTCAGGTGATAAAATTTCACTATAACAACTGTTATAAAGATTTGGTAGGAAGATGCAGACCTGGATACCATCATCATTAGAATAAAGTCTCTACAAGAGCTAGAACAAAGCGGCAAAATGTAATGCCAAAAAAGAAATACAGTGAAGAAAACACCATAGTAAGTCAGTGTCTTAGCGTGTAAGATTTACTTGTCTATGGACACAGATTATGTAGTAGAAAGTAAATAAGAAATTCAGTGCTGGCTTAGCTGGCAGTTGGTGATCAAAGTGCTGAGTGCCAGAAAATCCAGTTGAGTCAAGAGAAGTGAAAAACAATATCCTCTAACAAAATACATTTTCCTGAAAATGAACAGTCCACGTGATAAGAGTGCAAGGTCAGGTGGATGCTTTTTTAATGTGATTCAGCTATTATTAAATAGGCTACAGCTGGGAATTTCTGCCTTTGCCTTTCAACAAAATTGTAGGGGATAATGAAAATACCATCTCAAGGTGAAGATACTTTGTCGGGAGTGTTGTCACACAGAAATTTTTCTGACTCAAAATTTGGGGAAAAAATTGGGAAAATAGACAGATTTGGACACTGTAAATATTTAAAAAGTGAGTATAGCATACATGCATTATAAATTTTCCACTATAAACTTAACTTGAAATCACTACTGAAGGGTAGATTGCATCTTGAGATGAAGTGGCATGACCACAAATTGGGAATTCTAATGAGGCATATATCTTTAAAGAGGAGAAGAAACTTTGTACGCCTTTTAAGGTCATTTTCCTAAATTAAGTAAGTAGTACAATTTTAAAGAAATTCTGAATTTTATGTATTCTGTGAAAGAGTGTTGCATGGCTTTAGTAACACAATATGTACTGATGCAGTTTTCATCTTTTCAGGGTCTTCCCAGTTTTTCAGGGTGTGTCATTTAAGTCTTAAGTGAATGTCTGACTATTGTATACTGCCTTGTTTCATCTAGCTCATTAAACACAGAAATAGGATGGGAGAGAATGTCATACGGAGAATGGTTGGACATCTTGGCTTATTTCTTGTCATCAGTTCTACTTAGGGTTTATCAAATTAGAAGAAAGCATAATCCAGTTATCTTATTGAGTACAAGGCAAGTTTCTTCCTGACTCTCATACATAAATAGTCTATTCCAAAACACTTCATTTAATTTATTTTTTTATGACTGTCTTATCTATTATGTTGGCAATTTTGTATGGTAAGAACCACTGTTATATGGGTTATTAAATCAAGCTACCGTTTGGAATCCCTCCACCAAGTATCAGAGTGAATGATAGAAAGTATATATTGAAATATTTAATGTTTTTGCTCTAAAACTCCAAAGTAGGAAACTCTTTTTTTTTTTTTTTTTTTTTTTTTTTTTCTCCCCTAGAGAACAAAAAAATAAACTGTTGAGAGCAATGATTTGGAAAAAAAAATGTTTAAAGAAAAAAGGGTTCTGGAAATGTTGAATATGGTATTCGAAACCATCTTCTTTACAAGATTTTTTGTTACTTTTGCCTTTAATATTTGCAGTTCTAGAGAATAGACCTAATTGCAGTTAAAAATTCTATCACAGAAAAGCTTTCTCTCGCTGTAGCAGCACAAACCTATTAATTTCATGACAGTCTTTTCAGCCAGTTCAAGAAGATCGTGTCCTCATCCCAGATGACTTCTCTCAGAGACTGAAAAAAAAATGCATGCACTACCCCCAATGCTTGCAAATGCTTCCTATTGAAAATGGAAGCTGTTGGTATCATTTTCAAAAACATAGGAGAGAGAACAATCACAGTTTGTGTACTTTTTCAATAAAGCTTTTTAAAAGACTAATAGTAACTTGTGAATATAGAAATTGGAGAAGAAGAAACAGATTATTTGTATTGGCTTTACTATCTCCCTTTTTTTTTTTTCACATGATGACAACTCTTCTAGGAGTAATCCTGTCTATAAAATGATATATTACCTCCTTTTATTCTCTGAAAGGAAGGAAAGCAAAGATATCTCTACAAAGGAAACTGAACAGTCCTTCAAGAATAGATCATTTGACATAATATGGCACATTAGTGCCTTAGTTTGTAAAATGTTGGATTTTTCATCTTCTGTCTCGAGGTCTTATAAAAAGAAAAGAACGTCAAGATACCCTTTCGAAAGAGGATGAAAAGGATGAAAAAGCTCTACCTTTTCATGCCAGAACTGACTGTTCAAACCACATAGGATTATCTAGATTTTTCAAACCATTCTTAAATATGTATACTATTTATACTGAAATCCCCAAATCCAATTACTAGCTCTGTAAAACTTGAGTATTATGTTGACAGCTGATTTTTACAGTAACATTTTTCAGTATAAGCTATTTAAAAATAAAGCCATTGTGAGAGTGAATAGCCCACTATTATAATGGTAATAGTAGTAGTAGTAATAGTACTAATATAATACATATATATACATATATACATATAATGCATATATATAATACACATATTTATAATACAGATAATAAAGATAAAAGAATCCATGTAGAGAGATGTACGCATACTTGTTCATTTCTGTTTTTCTTCTGTGGATTTTTAACTTTGTAACCTTAAATACATAGCAAGGAATGCATGAATCTTAAAAACACTCTTGGAACTCAGTTCTTTCAGCAAATAGCATCTGTTAAAAAAAAAAAAATATCAGAAAGCAATATAGATTTGTGCCTATGACTGTTTTCTTTATAGTGATGACAACCATGGAGATTAACAAACTTAGGTACTCCAGAAAATGCCTACAAAGGTGGAAGATACACAGCTATAGAGAAATGTCCCTGTATTTCCAAAACATGAAATGTAGGAAGTAAAGGAGAAGCAGTCCCAGCACTCAAGTGCTGAAGGTCACTTAGAACTGTGAAGCCATTGGCTTCTGTGCAAGCTCTGAAACCTTTTCTCTTCATCCTTCAAGGGCCCTTCTCATGGCCTGATGCTGTGGAGGCAGCAGTTCCTTCTGTGAAGCCAAGACAGGACTTGTGTTCTTTTTCTTCTTGGTGCTGTTAATATGGCTGAGCTTTTCTTGTACTTCACAAACACCCTGGAGGCAGTGCTTCTTTCCTCATGCTGCTGTGGCCCTATGTCTTTCCTCAACCCTCCATAGAATCACAGAATGGAAGGGGTTGGAAGGGACCTCTGGAGATCATCTAGTCCAACACCTCTGCCAAGGCAGGTTCACCTAGAGATGGTCATACAGGAACCCTTATGCTGACTGAGGACAGTAAGAAGAAAGTGACAGTGGGGCTATATCCCCTTTTGGATTCATGCTGTAGGCAAATTCATTTACAGATACAAGTTCAGAATGATGAAATTCACCTCTGTCACTTTATCACAGTCTATGAGAAAATGTTTCTTTCTGTGTATATAAAGACAGATTGAAGGAAATACCTCATTTGTGCTAAATGAGATTATTACTGAGGTTTGGCCTCAGTTCTGCACCAGAAAAGTCAATCATTTAAGAAAGGTGCAAGGTTTTTGTGTTCCTGTGCCTTCATAATTGACTAACAAGGAAATTTAGGAGCAAAGCTTAGATGTCCCTCATCTATATTTTGTCAGTAGAAGAAATTCTTCTTATAAAGGCATTCTAAGGTTTTGGATTGACCATGTTATCCTCTTTGTTAGTAGAAACAGAGGCAAGAAAATAGTTTCCTGTACTTTTAAAGTTAACATTTGAGAATATCTCTCTGCAAATACAAATGTAAAATGCATTGCATGTTTCAAGCTGGGATTAAAGATAATGTGAAGAAACTCCGCCTTTACTCAGAATAACTGTGTTAATCATATAAAGCCATATAATTTGAAAATGACTGCCAGTTACCACAGAAATGTTAAGACAAATGCTATCCTTCTAAACAGAATTTATGGAATCAGCCATCCTGAGAAAGTCATTTACTAAAATGAAGATGAGACTTTGGTTCACTTAGAGGAAGCTCCTGTCTTTCAGTGTAGTTTCTTGATTCTTATGCAGAAAGTCTAAAAGTTAACAGAAAATTTCTTGCTTCCTGTTTTACTTGAAGGTGTAGTTTTCTTGTGCTGAAATTTCCAGCAGAGGGAGCTTTACTATTACATGTGAAAAAACCAGCTTGACTCACTATTTTTCATCTATAATCTGAAAATGTGTGAGGCCATTGGGGTTTTTGAATGCTGTGTATTCATGACATCTCAATACGAAACAGTTTTAAAGGGGCAGAAAAGGCAAGTCCTTTCCTAGAAAGAATATTTATATGTGTACTGTTAACAGTGTTTCGTCATGGTTCCTTTGAAATCAGAAAGTTCAATCAAGTTAGTATTGGTACTATGGTACTATGGTAGTTACATGGAATGTAGTCTATTTTCTCTTTTCTATTTCCCCGATGGTAGTAAAGGATTAGTTTGATGGAATGGTAACATAATTTGGTTTTAATATTTCTTCAGTATGTGGCTGCTGTGCGAATTTGGTTGCACAGTGTAAACTACTTGTACTACTACTTGTAGTATAAACTACACCCGTTCCTCTCTTGCTTTTGAAGGTGGTGAGATTTTTTCAGCTGATGGCATCTGTGCAGGTGCTCCATGTTTATAACAAAGATGTAATGATCCAAGTTTCAGTTCCTTTTGCTTGCCATAGTATACTTTTTGTCCTTCCCAATATTTCCCAGATTTTCATAACAATTTTGCAAGTTCTCTAAGTAGTGCTTTTCTAGCTTTTCCTTTGTTGCCTACATGCAGAAGGAACAGGGTCAGGGAATATAATTCTAGGAAAACTTTTTCCCCCAAAAAACACAGTCTTTGAATTTCCCTTTTCAAGTGTGACCTCATCAAGATTTCCAAGCTTCACAGTCTTCTCCTGTTGTGAGAGTGCCAGGGATAGACACACCAAGAATCTTTATTACTTTGGAGAAGCTCTTGTTCTTTTTCCTGGCACACACAGTCCATTAAATGGTCAAAATATAAATGTGGAAAGATAATTATTCTGTCACAAGATAAGACAATTACAGTGTTCTCTGTATTTAATGCAGGACTGATTTGGTAGCTGAACAGAATATTGAAACCTATTCTGTTACTGTTCCAGTCTCTTCTTACACACAAATTAGTACTGGTTTAAAGAGATCTAGTCTATTAAATATAGGGTCATACAGTGTACATGCAGGTAACTAGAAATTAAGATGAGACTATTGTATCTAAAAATGGACATATATGTAAACATTGTGGCCTCCCATGAATTTTTTGTTAGCTGATATTTTGTGTACATGTGATCAGTGTAGTATTTTGCAGCTATGTTAGAAAATATATTGCATATTGAAACATTCAAAATTCTTTTCTGGATATATGTTAGTGCTTTGTTTTCTGTTTTGTTTTGTTTTTGGTTTGGTTTTTTTTTTCCATATTTTGCTATTATTTGATAAATGTAATTGATTAGTTGGTATATTTTATAATTGATGAAACATAGCTTTTTTGATGTTGATGTCATTTGACTTCCAGTTGGGTAACAGAAAGCAGGTTATAATAGGTTATAATAGATGTATTTCAGCAATTTGTTGTTAACTTTGCCTGTACATTTTCAGAGACAGATGTATATACTTTCGGACTTGGACAATATGGACAGCTGGGACATGGTACTTTTATCTTTGAAACTTCAGTACCGAAGTCTGTGAAACACTTGAGGAGGCATAAAATATGTAATATTACATGTGGGGAAAATCATACTGCTGTAATAGCAGGTATGTGAGTGAAAAATTCTGAAATGCTCTTCTAGCAACTCTCTATTACAGTATAAAAGCTTTCTTTATAAAACGATGAGTAGAAGACACACACAAACTTACTAGTTCTAAAGGTCAAGTGAGCTAGTGAGAATGCCAGATTCAATATTAGGAACTTCTGATTCACATCTGTGCCATGAGTAGATCTGTACCTGTTATCTTCTGGGGAATTACAACCTCATAATCATGGCCTGCTAACAAGTATTCCTGTTTAGAAGCCTTTGTTTTCCTATACAGTTTCAAGCTTATTATTTTGTTATTGGAGGTTTGGGGTTTTTTTTTACAAATTGTCTAGACCAACTCTAATCTCAGGCTATACTTTGCTTGAAAATAGAAATATTTTTTTGATCATATTCATCTGTTGAAAATCTAAAAATAATTGTTCAAGTTTTGCTTTTGGAAGGGATATATTCCTTACTTGCATGGCCTGTTACTTCCTTTGCAGTAGTTTTGTCCTGGTTTTGTATTGAATCTTTGTAATTAGTAACATCTTTTTTGTCCACATACAGAGAATGGCCTCATGTTTACTTTTGGAGATGGACGACATGGCAAGTTAGGCCTTGGAGAAGAGAATTTTACAAATCAGTTTGATCCTACTCTGTGTTATAATTTCTTGAGGTTCACAGTCCTTTTGGTAAAATGTTTGTTTGTGCTTCTCAGACACAAAATACTGATGTATTTATGAAATCTGTTATTAACGAGAGTTGAAATCTCATTATAGAATTATTTCTTTCTATAACATATAATTAGTAGACAATACAAATAAAGAGAAAAAAGAAATTATATTTACTTACCACACTGTTCATTTAGGGCAAAATGACTTAGACTACATATATTGACTGATTTTTAGGGTTTTATTCAGTAGTGTTGTGCTATAGTGTTTTGGTCTGCGTAGCCTATAAAATTAAATATATGTTGCTCTTAGATTGTTGGCATTAGGGGGAAGCTAATATCTGTTCTGAAAACATCAGAATGTCATCTTTTTAATTTTAATGGTTGTTTGTACAGTTGGATATTTTTAAACAAGAAAATTTGAGGAGTTGTTTTTTTGAATCCAAATGGCATGAGAAGGCAGAAATACTATTTTCTTTCAAGACTATTGTTTTCATCTATTTCTTGGGTTCAACTTGGGGTTAAGGAAATTTTATCAGAAGTGGTAAGGGTTTTAAACTTTTAAAACAGTGAAACCTCTGATCATCATGTAATGATACATTGTCTATTAGAGGGTGTGGGACTTGCTTTACAATTTGCCTATTTTGTGATAAAATGTCTAGGTTTCTATCACTGAAGCTAGCAGTATTGCCCAGATTTGACATGCTTTAAAGTAATTATCTCAGATCCCTTGAAAATCATGAGAAATATCTTTGCTTCATTCTATATCAATAATTTGATAGACCTATGTTGTGTTCTGTTCAATACAAACATTTAGGTAAGAAGAAGTGAGCATAGGTCACTAATCATCAATAAATACAATTAAGTACTTTTATCTTGCTAACATAATTTAGGAGATAAATTTGAAGCAATTTCATATTTCTTACTTTTACCAGGTTTTTCTTATAATCTAAGCACCTAGACATGATTGTAAGAAAATGGGATCCTTATATTGTTACTTGGAAAAGAAACGAGCAGACTTTTTTTTGGTACTGTAGGTTGCTTGTGGTGGTTGTCACATGCTAGTGTTTGCTGCTCCAAGACCTAAAGGATCAGAAGAAGTACTCTCAGAAGATTTATATGAGAGCCGTTTGACAGCTACTATCTCAAAAATGAGTGGTGACTCACTACTAACAAACACCTTACAGCTAACATCAGCACGAATGCGACGTCGAGAGAGGGTAACTTCAGAGCTGTTTAGAGTTGCCATACTTCTTTTAGGAAACAAAATCACTTTTAAAGCTAAAATCACAGCATATACCCAGCGGATAAATCTATCTCCTTAAAAAAAGTGTTTCATTTTAATGTATAAAAAGAAGAATTAATATCTACCCTGATCCAAAAATTGATGCAGATAGAATATAGGTATTGGTCAGTTTTTACTTGTATATTTCTGTGAAGAAGAGTCAAATTGATTGTGGGATTTTTGTTTTGTTTTGGGGTTTTGTTTGTTTGTTTGGTTTGGTTTGGGTTTTTTTGTGGTTTTTTGGTTGGTTGGTTTTGTTGGTTTGGTTGGTTGGTTGGTTGGTTTTTGAATTCTAAAATGTAGAGCTTGTTCCTTTGCATTTTTTTAAACTTCTTAGAAATATTTTTTAAAAAAGAACAGGAACTTGACTCTTTTTGTTGTTCCCTCTTCAGTTCTTGAATATATTAAACAAATTTATAGCTCATAAAATATCAAAGGAGAAAGTTTTACCATTGGCTTAAAATAGTCCTTAAGTTCCTGTAGCTACTTAAAATAGTAATTTCTTCTCCTTTGTCTCCCCTACACATTCCATGTGATTTCCTTGAACAGCGCAGTGAGTTGGATCATTTATCTGTCTGAAAACTATCTCCACCACAAAACCACATTTATTTTCTAAAAATATATTGACCTTGTGGATTAAATACTTCAGTGTTGAGAGACTAGTATTTTCTTTTTAAATAAAAAACAATGTTCTTTTTCTCCTTTGTCTGTATTTCAAGATCACTTGAGATTATCAGGTAGAAGCGACCTAAAATATGCTTCTATATACCCTGCCACTTTTTAGGACTATAAATAATTAAAATATTAAAGAATTTTTTTTTCTTTGCTTTGTATACAAAGTTACGACACTGTATCATCAGCTAAAAGAAAACACTGCTGCTAAGTATGAGAGGTTGCTTAGATTTTGTTCTTCTACTTTTATCTTCAATATATTTTTTTTAATCTTCTAAAGGAAAAGTCACCAGAACAGTTTATTCGAATGGCACAAACTCTGCCTCCGCTGAGAGAAAGCTTCTTAAAATCTTCGCTGCCTGTGACGAGCAACACCAGCCCACTCTGGTTTTCTGCAACAAGTCTTCCTAAAGCTGAACCCATGAAGGACAGAGACCATGTAAAAGGTGGTGTCCTCACATCTTGCTGCTGTTTTCTGATAATTACGTAGTTTGGCTCTCATCTTTCATAAACAAATGCTCGGTTTGAATATGGAAGGTTTAAGTTCAGTCTTCCTCAAGAGGGTCTGGCAGCATATAGACATAAAAATTGATAAATATATACAAGAAGTTGCCTCATGCTTTCCACGTTTGGGAAACTTGCTTAAAGTTTTCAAGGAGGGTTGAGTGAAAGAAAAACAATTTCTAAATTGTACCTTTGGTTCCTCAAGCCTGTAGAAATAGGACTTCACAAAAATACTACCTTGTTAAACACTTTCTCCATTTTCACAAAAAATAAAAAGAAAGAAAAAAATATTAGGAACGATCTTGAAGACACAGGAAGGCCTATAAGAGACCTTGTATAAGAAAAGAGGTGTACTGATTCTTACAAGATCTTCTTCACTTGGAAATGCAGGAGCACTCTTCAGTCTCTGTTATCTAAGATAATAAGGTTTCACAATAATCTAGCTAATGCAGAAACCCGGATAACAATGATACTGATACAGTGTTGGACTTGCACCAATTCTCTAGAGCAGTTCTGGACTTCTCTGGGTTCCTGGGCATGTGTGATTTCCTGAGAAAAGAAATGCTGAAGAGTGCAGAATGCAGTGCTTCTGCATAAAAGTTAGCTCAGATTTATTGGACAGTCAAAACCAATTTGTAAGTAATTAATTCAATTAGAATTAAGATGATCATTTGTAAAGCTTCTGGCATGCCCATTAGCTTTTCTGCTTCCAGGAAAGCAATGTGAAGTTTCAGTTGCCTTTAGAGTCTTCTGAGGCCTAAAACATCAGGTTTTGTGGCATATGAAATGGGTCATAGACCTGATGAACTTGAGGTGAACCTGAAAATAATACAGGTACATTTTTGTGATGCTGCACTGTCTTTAAACTCACTGTCTCTCCGTCTATTGCACAGATAATGTGCAATGTAGATCGTATGACTGCAGCTAATTTAGTCTAATTGGTACACTATTATTAAAGAAATTATCCAAAAGAAACTTTTTTTCCCATTTATGCTTTGAAAACCTGCAAAAATGATCAGAGACCTAGAGTTCACTGAGGCCAGATTGCTGAGCTACCTGTAAAGTTACTACTGACAGAAAAAAAGTGGAAGTGTTTCTGTTGTGTCTTAGTTTTGGGGGAGTGAGGAATCTCAGGACTTCAGTCTTATGTCAGTAAAATAGAGATAATACCTCTTTTACAAGAGTGGAGTGTTCTGTTTGTTATATGTTGCTTATTCCTGTGGTATGTGCTTACTTCCCCTTATTTTCCTCTTGAAGAAAAGAATCATCAGAAAGATAAAGCTGGTGAAGGCTCTGCAGAAGAATATTCGGATAATGAAAATAATCACGGAAATCTTGGAGATACAACTGACATCTTAAATATGGTAATATCTTCTACTAATGAATCTGTGATCCAATCATTTTTATGCAGGGGAAAACAAAGCAGCTAAATAATTTTTCAAGTTCTAGTACAGAACTCCTGGCTAGCCCAGAATGTCATATGTGGCACCAAGAAGTACTGACATGCTGTTAAGTGAGAATGCATTTCATATCATCATTATCCAATGCTAACATTTGTTTTCATTTTCCAAGTAATGTTGTAATACAAGATTGAAGCAGTCCAAGTGGTGCAGCCCCTCTCCACCTTTTAGCTCTGGGTATCGGAAAGAAAGGAGAAGGTTGCTGGATACCATATGGTGATGTCTATCTCTGACCTCTCTCTTCTTGATGATTTCTAAGAGACAGCACTGCAGGAAATGAAGCAGAGAGCTGTCTTTTCCTGTCCTGAGAAGAGCTTTTTTAGTACAGGTGGATCACATTAAAGGGAAGACCAAAATGCAGACATTTTGATTATTTGGTGATTCCCAAGCATGTTCCTATGTAATTCTTTTATTTAAAAAGTATGTTCACCTTATCACTTCTACACCTTTCAGAAACATTCTGTTCTTTTGGTAGAGAGGGCATGTTCTGGCCTTAATGCAGTGAGCTGGAAAGAGTGTTGGTTTTTTGTTGTTTTTTTTTTTAACTTCAATGGAATGGAAACAAATGAGCAACTCAGTGTGGACTCAGCTCAAAATATGTTGTCATTTATACTGGAAGGATTGCACATTTTACAGGAATTATTACTTGTTTGTACTTAGCAGTATTTAGTCATTTAACAATCTGTTATCTGTGCATACCACTTACTTAACAGTTATAAAACTTTCCATTTATAAGAAAAACAATGTGGCCTTCATTAATTTACTGAGGCTTTATAACATATTGTACACTTCATGTGCTAGACTTCCTTCTCCTTTTTGTTTTTGTACTTATTGTGAATCGATTTGAAAACATTTATCAGAATGAAACAGTACATTTGAAAAATCAGGAAAACTTGTCAAAATACAAAGAAAAATGATTGCTCGTCTTGAATCTGAATGAAAATAATCTGTTACAACATAGTTGGTTTGGTTTTTCTAAACTGTTGCAACATACATCTTACTGACATGCATGACAATAGGAGAAAAAACATTAATATCACATCAATGATACAAATTCTTGGGATTCAGAAACCAGGACTGTCTGTGCTCTTTGTGCTGAAAAAGCATATGGTGGCTAAACCATAGGCAGTTAATGAACAGCAGCAAAGAATATCAACTTGTCATTTGGAGTATATGGGAAGGGGTGACCTAATCTCACCATACTTGCTGACCTAGTAGTATTCTACATTGCCTTGCCTTTTGTTTGGTTGGTTTGGGGTTGGTTTGGGGTTTGGTTTGGGTTTTTTTTGCTTTATGTGGAAGAGATAAAGGCATTCGATTCCAGTGAAAATTTCTGCTATGTTATGTTTCTTTGAACACCTTCTTTCAAAGCTATGGTATCAAACTGGATGTTAACTTAAATCTTGTGATAAGGGAATAAGGTGTTACATTTGTAGCCACATCTTCACAGTGAGTGGAAGGTGGATCTAAAATGTGCTTGTGGATTCTAAGAGAGGACATGTAGCTCTCAGTCTCTACAGTTTAGATGTTGACATCTAAGCTTGTTACCACTCTCTTTATAAGCAATAAACGAGGGAGTGAAACAGGTGAGTTAAGTGATCATACAAATATGCAGTAATATTAAAATGTTCATATAATAGTTCTGTTTAGTAGAACTGGGCTCTGATGCTGTTTTCCTTATTATATTTCATTTTTTAACAGAGATCTTTTTTTTACAGACACATGCAATGAAATTGAATCCCAGTGACCAGTCCTTAAAATTATCACCACTCCAAAAACAAAAGGTACTGTAACTAATTGTATATATGTTTACTTATACTGCTGTTTAAACTTCTAGAATTCTTGTATTATCCTTGTTTTTTATTGTTTTGCCTTGAATTTTTAAAAAAGCTAAGCAAATTTTATAGACCTCTTGCTAATTTTCTGACTATCCATGAGGTAAAATACTAAGAAGCTGACTAAAGTCAGAGAGAATTTGTGCAGGCAGATAGAGCTTGTCCTATCCAGCATAGTTTGAGATAAGAGTATATAATACTTCAGCAGTTTAAGGATCAAGAGACTATCATATCCACTCTGTAAGTTAAACTGCTACTAAACATTTCTAGTGGTTTGTTGATATTAAAATGTCTTAACTTACTTTTGGGACACAAAGTAAATAAAAATTTCATTTACAGGTAGTCACCATGGAGAATATTTAAAGGAGCAGTAATACTGGTTTTAACTATGAAATTAAAATACTTCCATATTATGTTTCTATTTCATTCTTGAAGTGATCTCAGTATTTCATCATTTTGGTATATTTTAGTATAAGTTTATTTTATATTTTAAAACTTATTATACCAAAGTTGTTAAGTAAGTGTAAAATTTAAAGCAGGAAGACAACAAATTTTCAAACTTATTAGAAAATGAGCATAGCAGTGAGTACATCAGAAGATTTCCCAAGGGGAGAGGTGGAGGAAGGTGTAAGAGAACTGTAGTTCTTTCCTTCTGTTGGCACAGCCTCACGCATTGCATGTGCTGTAGTTTATGGGACACAATACTGGCTGCACAGTTCTTACTGCTTTCACTTTGAGTGCTTGGATAGTGAAAAAGATGTAGTAGCACATTTGCCATCAATAGAATGTTACATTCTTCTAATATGTGCACTTGTAAATTCATTTCATGTGAAATATTCTAGCTTTTATGCTGTCTTGTAGTCCCCTCACAAAATAATTTCTTTTCTTGTTTGGATGTTTTTATAGCTTTTTTCTTTTGCTCTCATTTGTCCTTAATGTTTTCCTTCTTTCTTTTTAATTTTCTGCCTCTCATGTGGAATAGAAGAACAAAAAAAATGTGAAACTGAAAAGAGATGGTAAGGGTGGGCTGAAAAACAAGGATCCTGATTTCTTGAAGGAGGGCTCAAAATTAGACTCTGGCTGTTTACAAAAGCAGGCTTCACTTTCAGAGTCACCGGGACAAGATTTAGAAAAAAGTAGTAAATTTTCAGGGAAGCCTGTGGCCAAAAAAATTACAACAAAAGGTAAATCTGAGCATGTACAAAGCGTCAGCACTTTGAAAAGTGGTGTTCAGCAAATTACTAGGGATAAATGTAGCTTAGTGAAAAGGGAAGAAGAATTTGCAGAAAATGCTGAATTTGTCAGAGAGGATGTAACTTATGATCTTCCCACTGAAAAACAAATTCTGACTGAAATCACAAATCCTTCCAGTAAAAAGTCAAAAGCTGTTAAATCTAAGCAATCCCTTAAAATAGAGGTACTTCCTTCTGCATCCAGGGATCAGCTCCAAACTGATCCATTAATTGTACATAAATACAATCCCTTTGAAAAGAGAGAAAGTCAAGAACTAATAGAAAGTCAAAACAAAATAAAGGATGTTGTTGAAAAATCTGATAAATGTGAAAGAGTATGCATCAGAGAAGGAGAAGGTAAAAAGCAGAGACAGTTTCAAAAAAAGGATCAAATTTTGAAACAAATAGCTGTAACTATGTCATCATCTTCATCTGAGGAAAGTAGTCATGATTTTGCAAAATACATACTTAGGAGTAGGGGAAAAGAAGAGGAGTACTGTAATGGCAGAGAGGTCCAGAAGGCAATGAAAACAGTAGAAAAATTAGAAGACTTGGACTTGGAAAAAGAAGACAGTGAGATTGAGGAGATGCAATCTACAAACAGTGAAAAGGAGTATGTAGAAGAGACTGATATAAAAAACCTGCATGAGGAAGAAACAAACTCTGAAGCTAAATCTGATGAAGAGAGGCAGTTAGAAACTAAGAATGAGGAGGAATCTAATCAAGAGCAGGAGAGTGAAGGCAGTGAAAAGAGTGAAAGTGAAAAGGAAAAACTAGATGAAACAGTTGACAGTCAAGGTGAACTTGGAGAGGAAGAAGAAGAGAATGAGGTTAAAAAAGATAGAGATGAAGTTTCAGCAGAAAGAGACGAAGATGAAGAGGAAAATGATAATGAGGAAGAAAATGAAAGAGAGGAATCACAGGCTGAAAGAGACAGTGAGAATGAGCCTGCAGAAGAGATTGAAGAGATTAATCAGGAAGATGTCAACGAGCAAGTTGATGAGGAAGGCAGGTTGATGGAGGAGGAAGAAGAAATGCTGAGTGAAAGAGAAAAGGATGGTATAGAGGAGGACGATGGAAAAGAGAAGGACACTGAAAAAGAAAAAGAGGAATGGGTTAAAGGTGAGGGAGGAGGTGAGAGTGAGGAAGGAGATGAAGATAGTGAGGGGAGGGAAGAAAAAGAGGTAAAGGCAGAAGAGGAAGGAGAAGATGAAAAGGAAAATGAAGAAGAAAACGAAAGGGAGAATGAAAAAGACAAAGAGGATGAAGAGGAGGAGTTGGAAGAATCACTGGCAGGGAGGGAAGAAGAAGAGTTATCCAGAGAAGAACAGGAAGAGGAAGATGGAAATAGTAGGACTAAGGAGGTAAGGGAGGATGGGGTGGAGGAAGAAGGAGAAGAGGGTGGGGATGAAGTGGAAGAGGAGAGAGAGGATGAGGAGGAAGAAGAGGAAGGAGCAGAAACAGAAGGGGAGGAGGGGGAAGAAAATGCAAACAAGGAAGAAGAGGTGTGGGAAAATGAAGAAGAGGAAGGGGAAGAAGAAGAGGAAGAAGGGGTAGAAGAAGAAGAGGAAGAAGGGGTGGAAGAAGAAGAGGAAGAAGGGGTGGAAGAAGAAGAGGAAGAAGGGGTGGAAGAAGAAGAGGAAGAAGGGGTTGAAGAAGAAGAGGAAGAAGGGGTGGAAGAAGAGGAGGAGGAAGGGGTGGAAGAAGAGGAGGAGGAAGGGGTAGAAGAAGAAGAGGAAGAAGGGATAGAAGAAGAAGAGGAAGAAGGGGTAGAAGAAGAAGAGGGATTAGGGGAGGAAGAAGAAGATGAGGGAGTAGGGGATGAAGAAGGAGAAGAGGGAATTGAAGAAGATGAGGGAGAAGATGATGGAGAAGATGCAGATGAGGAGGAAGAAGAGGAAGTGGATGGAGACAAGGAAGAGGGAGGGGAGGAAGAAGAGGGAGGGGAGGAAGAAAAAGAGGCAGAAGAAGGGGAAGATGGAGGAGAAGAAGATGATGAAGAGGAGGAACATGAAGGGGATGAGGGAGAGAGGGAAGAAGGAGAAGAAGAGGAAGGGGATGTAGGAGAGGAGGAAGAGGAGGATGAGGGAGAGGAGGAAGAAGGAGAGGAAGAGGACAAAGCAAAAGGTAGAAGAAAGAATTATACTAATAGACTTCCACAAAAGAAAAGCAAAACCAGGAAGCCAGAGAAAACAGAAAGTACTGCATTACCAAACAGCTCTAAACAAAAAATAAAGTCCAAACAGCATGTAGCAAATGGTTTACATAATTCAGAACAATTTTGGAACAATGTGCTACCTCATTATTTAACACTAAAGTAGAATAGACTACTGGAGGTGGATTTTAAGCCTATTCAAGAAACTTTGGAACTGTGGCACATTAATTAAAAAAAAAAAAAAAAAAGTAGTCAAAAGATATTATTATGTATATACTTTGTGCCAATTTCTTGAAAAAGACTGAAAAAAATGTTTAGATTTGGGAAGCTTTTATGAGATAAATCACATAAATTGTTGATAGTCATTTACACAATCATCTTTATCATGTTTGACACTAATTAAAAAAAATTGCTAAGGAAGCAAAATGTGTTTGTCTCAATTATAATGTCATGCTGACATCATGAATTATACATTGTAACAGTGTAATCTTTGCCTTTGAATCAGATTTCTTGAGGTAATACATCAATTTTAGTTGCAGAATACCTTGCTTGTTAATGTGCCTTATGTGAAATGAATGTCAGTAAATTATCAAAGATAGGTATTTTTAAATTTTGGTATCACTCCATATTCATTCCCCCTACTTTTCTTCTGTTCATATATTGATAACATGTTTGCGTATTCAGAATAAGTTAAAGAAAAGACAAATTGCCAAATTTACATGGGTCGTTAGATGGGAGGTAAATGGCAATGCAGGCCTGGGTAAACAGTGGCCTGTGCTTTTTCAGAGGCCTTAATGTTGACTTTTTTTTTGGTTTTGGCACACAATTGTGTGCAAAAAGACAAAAATAAGTCTCGGAATCTGGCCTAGATTACAGTAGAGCCAGAATGCATCTCTAGGGATAATTTTTGACTATCACAATTGATGATTAGATATAAAGAATTTGAAAATATACACCTGTAAAACATTTTTTACTTGTTTATACAGTGCAATACACAAACAATTCTATATCTGCCTGCAAAAGACTACATTACATTAGTAATCTAACTGTAAGGTTCTCAAGAAAGGGAATATATTATGTTGCAGTGTGAAGTGGATATATGTTTTCAGGATGAGAGCGTAAGCTTCTCCTCATTGGAGGAGATTTGTGTTTTTTCCCTCCTGAAATCACATCAGTGATCTCCAAAAAGAGGATAATGGAATAAGCCAAGAAGCCAGGTGGAAGGGTAGAGAAATTGGCATGGAAGTCTGACTTCTTTTCGGAAAAGACAAAGTATATTAACAGTTTCAGAGTTTCCTTAAAATTTACAAGCAAATCTTGCAAAATATCTTCATAAAGATATTGCATTACTATTACAGCTATTAGTGGTCAAACTGGCAAAAGAAGGGATTAAGGAGTTGTCATACAGCATTATTACTCGAATTCTATGCTAATGAGTGGTCTGAGAAATTTTTGTAAACAAAACCTCAACATTGACATTCTTTAGAAAAAGAATTGTTTAAATCCTATTTGAAAATGAGGACAGGAGAAGAAAGGAATCAAAACAAGTAAATGTCATTTAATAAAAATGTTAATGGAATCAATACTTATGTTGAAATTATGAAATATTTTTAATGTTGTTTTGTAAGATACTGGCATTAAACTTTATTCAACACAATGTCTCCAGAATTTGTTTTCTAAAAAAGCTGTAGTAGATTAGTAGTTTGCCAGTAGATTCTAGTCCATTCTAATCCGTCCTACCTCGGTCACCCCTTCCATATACTGCATTTGAAGGTAAGATCACTTTGAGTCATGTGCTGTGCCTAGCTATAACATAATGTTAGTCCAGTGACTGTATTTTGTCCTTGCAAAATCTATTTCAAGCTTTGGGATTTTCTGGAATACATTGTCTTGACATCAGCTTGTGTAAGTCTTTGGAAAAGGGTAAGTATCCTCATATTATGACAGTGGAATATTTAACAGTTAAATGCACTTCCCAAGCAAACAACTCACTCTAACAATGGAGTCCTCAGTTATTCCTCAGAACTATAGTGAAAGTATTTACTTTTGAAACTAAGTGGAAGTAAACTGTGTTATTTTATCTTTCTTAGGAAAGGTTAGGATGTTACTGTGATTAAACAGAGTAATATTAGAAAAGTATTTTTATAGGCCTCAAACTGTGTTTATAGGATATGGCATCTACTTATTTGTGTTTCTAAAATTCAGTTTTGGAAGAAAAGTGCTCTGTGAAAAAAAATCTGTTATTTCTTATGAAAAATATTTGCTAGAGAGAGGGGGGTGGAAAGTGAGAGCACTTTGAAGCAAGTGATGTCTAATTCCACATTGGAATGGCTCTTCATGTACTGTTTGGCTGTAGCTTTTAATCTGAATCCTTAGGCAAATGGGGACCATTTGTTGTTCCTCTCTTAACATGTGCTGACAGCATAGATGTTCCAAGGAGAGTAAGGGAAGCCAAGTTACGGGCATCTTTTTTGTTTTGTCTGGGTGAAAATTCATTGACCTAAGAACTGATTTTATATTGTTTTGTGGATCGTTCCTGTGGTAGGGGAAAAGCAGAGCATGACTCCAGCCTTTCTAAGGGTTTTCCACAGAATTGTTACATAAATTGTACACTGTGCCAGCCTTCCTGAGCTTTGGGGGGACTTTGGAACTCTATTAATGTAATGAGTGCAATTTTATTTATTTTGACTCATACTAGTTTATGAAGTTTGGTGCTTGTGGCTTTGTGGAAATTCAGTATGTCCTTGGTATTTATAATGGGATACAAAAAGATTTATGTGCAGTACTTAAGCAACATGGCAGCAGTACTCCTGATTTAGTTTTTAGTAGAGGAAAAAAACATGCTGCAGTAGAGAGAGAAAACAACAGACAACTGCTTAGACCAAATGTCTATCTACTCCAGTACCTTTTTTCTACCAGTTGCCACTGGTGAATTGTCTGGCAAAAAATACAAGAATAGAGCAAACATGTAGTGTGTTCCTATGTAATTATCCAGTATACAGAATATATTCAATTATATGTGGTTCAGCAGATGTATGTATTACATTTAATAGCCATTTTTCTTCCATTAATTTCTTTCAGTCAATTTTTAGCACATTTAGCATCCAGTACATGTTTTGACAAAAATTCTTAGATTACTTTACATGTTGTGTGAAGAAGTAACTCCCTTTTTAGTCTTGAATTTGGCTTTTGATACCTTCATTTGATGTCACTGTATCCCCGCATTAGAAAAAAAGAGCATGTATTTCCTCTTCATTATTTGTTCTGTCATGATTGTCACATGTAAAAACTCTTCAGCTGTGTGGTTTAAATCAAATGAAGATTGCAGTGGTTTATTGATTTATTAGTAACTGTTAACCAGAAAACGGACAACTACACATTCAAGATCAAGAGCAGAAATACAGCAGGTAACAACACCACTAGACATCCATAAGATGTGAATGAGCACCTGCACATTTCTAAGCATCCTTCTGCAACTATTTCAGTTGTTTTAATACCCGTGCACATGCACATATGTGAGCATATATGTGCTCTCACACACACATTCAGAGAATTACTTTTGCCTCTTATAGCAAACTTGAATTACAAACACATATCCAATATTTGTTGGGCAGGGTACAAGTCTGCTTTTGTGACACAGCTCCTGTTAGAGATCAGGGTGCTCTATATTACTTTCGAACATCCTGTAGCACAACTCTTCTTTTAGGCCTGCAAAATTTCAGCAGCTGTTTTTCCATTATATTTGAAAATATCAAACTATATATTCAGATAATAATTCTCTTTGAATGATTGATGCTGAATAACAAAAATATCTTTCTCCAAATTACAGAAAATGTCTGGGTTTCATTCACTCTTTTTTGTCCCGGTGTCTTGTCAGCATAGATACATGGTTATTCTTTAGAATGGGGCCTTTAGGAGTCATGTAGAAAAAGACATTTAGCTTTAGTTTCCATTGCTTTTAGATTGATTCCCTAGCTGTGCTTGGCTTTGGCCTCCTATTAAGGTAAATTTTAGCTTCCTTTCTCCAGAGATTACTCTACCTTCTAGATGTCTACTTCTGAGAATAGCAAACAGTGATTTATTTTTATTAATTTTATTCATGTTGTGAACCTACTAATTTAACAGAAATATTGATAGATACTCTAAAAAAAAATGAGAGTGATTAAAGGCAGAGCATATTTTTTAATGCAATCTGAGTGTTTTCGTAGTGCATATAGGCTGAAATTATGAACTATGAACTCACCTGAACTTCTGTTTATCGCCTTAAATTTTGTAGTGAGTATTATGGGAAGCAGAATCAAGCTCAGAAACAACAGGAGCTTCAGATAAAAGAATGTTGTCAGATCCATAAAAAGGAAAAAAAAAGGGGGGAAAAATAAATGAAAAAGGGTGAATTCTCAACTCAGTTCTAAATGTGTAATTCAGATAAATTAAACTATTTAGTACCGTGACATTCGATGGGCAATTGAGCAAATAGTTTGCTTGCACAAATGGCAAACCTATAGTTTGTCCCGAGTAACGTTCTGAGTGTGTTCATGATCTGAAGTCACTCACTGAGTTGTATTATAAAAATATTACTTCTTCATAATGGAGAGTTAGCTTTTGCATATTGAAAGGATTTTGGAGAGATAGCTTTGGCATCAGAGAATTCCACTGCTGAGAGTTATAGCGGCTTTATTTTTCTATTGCCAAAAGAAAAAGCAAGTACACTTAATCGCCGTCATTTTTAAGGTTTTGTGATAGTGCCCATTGCTTCTTTGCTTGGCAACCTCATGCTATAATAATTTAAACAAATACTAATACCGTTACCTCAAAACTCCATACTTAGTTATGAAAATGTTAATTACCGGGGCCCTGAAATATCAGGTGTAAAGATACTTATCATTCTGGCGTTCATAAATGTCCCAGCATTGAAAAAATTATTCTTTTTTCTATCTGAGGTGGGTCTGCTGGAATGTCAGAGGTATCAAGGTAATGCATTTAGAGCTTTATAATTTGTCATGTCAATTTTCACTCTCTACAGCTGCCAGAAAGGAGGTTGTAGAGAGGTGGGGGTTGATCTCTTCTCCCAGGTAACAAGTGATATGACAAGAGGAAATGGCCTCAGGTTGTGCCAAGGGACGTTTATATTGGACATTAGAAAAAAAACCCTGAAAGGGTTGTGAAGCACTAGAACAGGCTGCCCAGGGAAGTGGTGGAATTGCTGTCCCTGGAGGTATTTAAAAAACATATAGATGTAGTGCTGAGGGACATGGTTTAGTGCTGACCTGGCAGTGTTGGGTTAATGGTTGGACATGATGGCCATGAAGGTCTCTTCCAACCAGAACAATTTTATGATTCTATAACCCCACCTTTCAGGCAGAGTTGCAGTTGTGTGAAATGTAGAGTATTTGTGGTTTCATATTAAGAGTTAGAGAGAGATAAGAATAGTAGCTCTAAGCAGAATTTTATGTTAAACAAGGCCTTTATTTACATCTATACCAGTAAGGATAGAGATCACAGTTGTACTGAAGAATAATTATTTACCACTCCCTGTGTACCAGTGATAATACAAGAGCCTGTGCTGTTCAACTGGAGAGTCAACAGTAATGATCAATCTAATAGGAGTTTGGGATCGTGAGCCACTCTGTAAGAGGCTGGTTTTCTTACAGGAAGTTTAAAATGCTTAAGTTTCATTCTGTCCAGTATCTACCAAAGGCACAAAATTGCTGTCATAGTTAGAAGCACGGTATCATAACTGCCACAAAATTTAATCTCTCTTACTAGACACTTCATTGTCATCTCAGGAAAAATAGAACAAAGCCTGAATGTGTTCTGTTTAAGAGTACAGAAAGAAGTTAAACTGTGATTTAAAGCCAGCCTTCTGCTAGCTGGGGTAAAACTTTCAGAAGTGCCTCATGACACAGAGAACACTCACACAGGGAATCTGGCTGGATTTGTGTTACTAAGTTGGATGTGCCTTGAAAAGTCTACCCAGACAAGGTGAGAATGGGTTTAAAGATTACTGATGCTTATAGAGAAAACGCTGCCTTTTCCTCAGAGTATTTTGATATAGGGGAATCTCCTCCAGGAGACCCAGACTTGCAGGCAGTGGAGATTTTAGCAGTGATTTATGGGACATCTGTTCCAGGAATCTGGAACTTTCCTGTGTGCTCTGGTGTTATTGGTGAAAATTTACCTTTGCCCATATTTTTTTATCTAGGCACTGAATAGTAATCAGCATGATTAAGGCAGAATTTCAACAAAAAGTACAGGACTTTGGAGAGACGTGCAGTACTCTAAGCTATGTGGCACAGTAAAAGCAGAAAGCAGTGACTGTCCTCATTCACTTGAAAATATATGGGAACTGTATGACAAACTCCAGACACTAAAACTTATTTCTATACGAATTTGGAAAAAAATGCACAACCTGCATCCAAGTGTGGGCCCCAGTTAGTTTTTCTTTGTGTCTGTTAGCATTAAGAATTCATTTTATGCAGCATAATATCTTCCAGAGAGAGACACACTAAGTTTCTGAGATAACATCAACATATTCTGATTTAGAGTTGCTCGTTATATTTCATCTGTTTTGCTTAAGTACCCAGAAGTTATTTTTGTGTACTATTTCCAAGTGACTAAATATTAAGGGGAATTTATGTTGCTATGTAAAATAGCTCATAAGAGATTATAGTTAATGTAAAAAGGCTCCAGTTTGTTTTATGATTCTTCACAAAACATCTTAAAAATTCTTTCCAGTTCTATAGAGGGTTTTTTTTTACCTGCTTACCCTGGAAATAGGTATTATTTAGTTGTTCTCCAAAGAAAGCAAACTTAGAATAAGAGAAAGTAAACTTAGAATCATAGAATGGTTTAGATTGACTGGGATCTTACAGATCATCTAGTTCCAACCCCACTGCCATGGCCAGGAACACCTTCCACTTCCAGGTTGCTTAAAGCCCCATCCAGCCTGGCCTTGAACACTTCCAGGGAGGGGTTACCCACAGCTTCTATGGGCAGCCTGTTCCAGTTCTACTCTCACAGTGAAGAGCTTCTTCATATTTAATCTAAATTTACTCTCTTTGAGTTTAAAGCCATTACCGCTTGTCCCATCACTGCATACCCTTGTAAAAAGTCCTTCTCCAGCTTTCCTATAGGTCCCCTTTAGGTACTGAAAAGCTACTATAAGGTCTCCCTGGAGCCTTCTCCAGGCTGAACAACCCCAACTCTATCAGCCTATCTTCACAGGAGATATGCTCCAACTCTCTGATCATTTTCATGGCCCTCCTCTGGACCTACTCCAACAGGTTTTGTATCCTTCTTATGTTGGGTGACTCAGAACTGGATGCAGTGTTCCAGGTGGGGTCTCACTAAAGCAGAGCAGAGGGGCAGAGTCATCTCCCTTGATCTACTGGCCACACTTCTTGGGATGCAGCCCATGCTACAGTTGGCTTTTTGTGCCACAGATGCACATTGCCGGCTCATTTTGAGTTTGTCATCAACCAACACCTTCAAATACTTCTCCACAGGGCTGCTTTCAATGCACTCATCACCCAGCATGTATTTGTGCTCGAGATTGCCCCGACCCATGTGCAGGACCCTTTTTGAGAAGATAACAGTTTTCTATATGAAAGCTGGAGTACATCTGAGCTATTTCAGATGTTGATATATCTTGGGGAATAAATAATAAAAAAATGTTCTGAATTGATGGAGAAAGATAACCCTTTAGATAACTATTTAAGTTGGTTTTATAGTGAGTAGTCAAAATGTAAAACAAACCTGAAAGTAGGTAGTCTGGTTAAGAATGCAGGTTTTTATTAAAACATTGTTATTTAGTTGGTTTTACTCAAGAATGCAGAGATGTATCTTTCTCCAGGTACACCTACAGCAGCAAGCTGGCAAGCCACAGAATAATTACACCAAAGCCAGGTGAAATAATCAACTGTTTTGTTTCATTTTTCTCAGAGTGACACCATCCTGTTGGAGGATGCAATTGTAGTATCACAAGTACCATTGTGGTAATTAGTCATCGCGTGTTCAGGGTCATCAGTGTATCACTATGTGGGCTTCTACTATTTGAAAGCATTTTCTTCCATATTTACAAGAGAGCACAGCTATCTTTAAAGTTCATTTTTTGCTTGATGTGTAGCAACAGAAATTCATGCCTGACATAAAAAAGATTTTCAATTACTTCACTGTCTGCACAATTTGCCTGAAATTAGTTCAGTGTTGCATTAGTTAGTAGTATTCCAGGATAATTATATGACAGAAGAATTAAGGGACTGTTACAAATATCAGGTAATCCATGTCAAGTGCTCCAACTTAGTGGAAGTCTATATATCAACTTTTAGACAAATTATGGCAGCAGGCTCAGCTTTTTACTGAAAATTCTTCTAAGTGTATTCAGCAGAGCTCTTCTGTTTGTCTCCGTGACAGTAGATAAGGAAGGCCTGGTTTGGCTTGTTGACTACCTTACTACTTGTAATTGAAAGAACAAGCTGTTAAATCTCTCATTTGAGTACTTAGTCTTTGAATTTTGCCAGCCATCAACCTGGACAGCTGTTTCTTTAGTAATCATTAAAATGAAAGACCATTCTCTTAAGGTTTAGAGTAGCTGAGCAGTAGCTTTTTTATATAAATATCTACAAAATCAAAGCCCAGTTCAAACTCCTGATGACAAATGGCTAGCACTATGTGGATTTTAAGATGTTCAACTTTCACTGTAACTGCTAAGTAAGAAACTACAAGGTATGTATGTTAACTTTACTAAGAGGCAGTCAGGCAGTCTTTCCAGTCACTTTACATCAGATAGCTTGACACCATGACAAAATCAGTATCAACAAAATGTTGATACACACATTTTCAACCCATGAAGGGTAGTCAGTGCTATTTTTATTTTATTTCTCTAATTTGTATGTAAAATTGTGATTAATATAGTTACTTTAGATGCTGGCTTAGTAAAATATTAACACAGTGCATTTTCCCAGCATGGTCAATTCAGGAGTGACGTTGATGTGCACTAGTGTTTTGGAGCAAAGTGATAGCCAGTGCAGGATATTATTACCTGTTCTTCATTCTTGCATCAGAAAAGAAGGATGGTCTGTAGAAATCGAAATCTATTTTCTAGTTTTCTTTACTAGTACTTTACAAAGGAAGCATTGTTCAGTCCCCTATGATTGCATTATGCCCATTGACCAACCTCCTTAGACCTGATAGCCATCTACTAAGAGTTTTCTACTTTGTAGTGAAGCTCCTACTAGGTATGTGTTCCACGGGGTTGTTGTATAGGTGTGTAAGAGAGCCATGGCCTGCTTTTGGGCATCTAAAGGCAATGGTCTGGAAAGGTCATGAGAGAAACCTGTTCCTTAAATGATTAAAAACTGCTAAGCAATTGTTGCTTTATGGCAGCTTGGTAGAACAATGCCAGGGAAGAAGCATGTAGCTACCTCATTCTCAGCTCTTTTTAATAATGTTCTCTATGGATTTTTAACAGTTTCCAGGGCAAGTAGAAACAGAAATATCTTTTCTTTAAACCAGAGCTTCCTAGAACTCTCCATTTCTGAGTGGTACATATAGTAATTACAGATTTCTCTTCATCACTGAGTTTTCACCAGTTTTTTGAAAGATCTGAACTCATTAATGGTTTTAATTTTTTTTCCCTAGACACATAAAATGGTTGTGGCAAACAAAATATTTTGACTTCTTGAGGAGGCTTGTAAAGATACCATCACTTTCCCTTCTGAAATGCTAATTATGAGCAGCCCTTCTTGCCAGAGCTCATTTTGCATAAAGCATGAAGGAGGGATCCACAATGAAGTAGTCTTGGCAATGTAGAGAAACCTAGTTTGCAGCTGTCACTTGAACAAGATCCACCATGAGACATGTCTCCAGTTTTCAGTGAGACTGTCTTTCAGCCAGAGCATGACACCAGGTGAAAGAAGGATATGGAACAGAGTGAAATTTTTTACCCCCTCTCTCATATAGACATAAGAACACATTTTTATAGAGCATTCAGAGAAGAAATATCTTTGTTAATCTGCCCAAAGAAAAGCCAGCAGCAGTTATTTTAGCAGAAGACAGTTACATCCACAGAGTTATACTTACTGAGGCAATACCTTTGCCAAAACTGTAAGCAAGTAAAGTCATTCTTCCCCTAGACCTTGGATACAGCAGATTTATCCTTAAGAATGTCTTGTTATGAGGTCTAGGGAAAAAAAGTGTAAATGCATGCAAAAAATTAAGTGAACAAAACAGCTACACAAAATCTGTATAGTCCATTATGTCTGCAAGGTCACCTTTTCAAGACTGATATTCTGCTGTACTGACATTATACTAGAGGTACAAAATGTGTAAGGTTGTTTCATAGTACAGACCACCTTTTTTCTCCTTGAAGAAACGGGAACCTCAGGCTGAAAGGAAAACTCTTTCAAATATTTTACTTACATGTTCTCTACTACTACAGACTTTCTGTGTGTGACCTTGCCCAAATCAGCTTCATTGTGTCACAGCTTTAGAAGTGAAATTATTGAAATTATTCTTACAGCATTATCTTTCAATGAATAGGGAATTTAAAATAGAAAAAGAAAATAAACTTCCGAAAGCATGATGAAAGAGTGTAATGTTGAAATTATACATATAGGTAATATATACCTATAATATAGAAACAAAATATACATAAATATATATATATATTTACTTTAATTAGTAG
>JANIJG010020390.1:0-13067 GCA_024611175.1 Megaceryle torquata | reverse complement strand
CCCCAGCCCTGGCACCATCCCAGGGGAGGTTGGCCGGGGCTCTGAGCACCCTGCTCTGGTTGCAGATGGCCCTGCTCAGTGCAGTGGAATTGTCTTAAATAACTGCAAATAAACTGAAAGGAATGCAGACTTTGGTCTTTAGAGGTGGTAAGTGGAATTGCCCTCAGCTCTTACTCCAAAAAGAGACTGTGTTAAATTCTTTTGAAAACAGGATCATACTGGAAAGATGGAATTGCTCTTATGAACTGGACAGAAGCCTCCTGCTGTTGTTCATCCCCAGAATCTGGTAGTGGGATGTGTCACTGCTGCAAAAGACACACACACACAGAGCACATTGCCTGGAGCTGGTTAAGAAAACTAAATAACAGGGTCTCTGATTTATAGATATATTTATATATTTACTTTGAAGATAAATATGTTTTCTCCTTAAGATGCAACAGGAAAGCTTTTGAAAAACTTTATATGGCTCTCAGTGTTTTATAACCAGCTGGATCCAGGTTATCTGGTGAGCTCAGCCTGTGTGTGTCTTCCCCCGTGAGCTCCGAATGCTGGTGTGCAGCCTCCAGCCTGCCTGTGCGGCAGGAGGAAAGGACCAACGCAGCAGCTGGTCCAGGCTTTCACCAAAACCGAGGCTCGTGCAGTTTGGGAGGTGAGATTAAGTGCATCTGCATGAAATATAAATCCAGCAAAGCTCGGGAGCGTTTGCTCCTGCCCAGCTGGCCACCTGCCCTACTCAGCAGAGACTCCCCCCAGGAGCTTCTCCAAAGACTTGTGAAGCATCTGCCAGCAGTAGGATTTCAGGTACGAGTGAGTGGATGGATTAACTTGACCAAACTTGAGTTTGGAATATTGGTTAATTCAGGTGTCCATGCAAACCAATCTCTGACACTCAAGGCCAGGCTGGATGGAGCTCTGAGCAGCCTGACCTTGCTGGAGATGGCCCTGCTTATTGCAGGGGCTTTGACAAGATGACCTTTGGAGGTCCCTTGCAACCCAATCCATTCTGTCATTACAGATAACAGGCTCAATTCATAACCTCTTCCAACTTAGCGTGCAACTTCAGCCAGGACAAATATTTCTTGTTACTTGCACCATTATTACCACCCAGATGACTACAGAGACACAGAATTATGTAACCACTTGCTTCTACAGGTGAGCTGCATTTTGTCTGCATGATTTACAGACCCATGACAAGGAGACCCTTCCCTAACAAAGGGTTTTTTTCCAAAGGAATTTCATAGATCATCCCCCTCACTTCAATTCTTTCATCTGCCATTTGCTATGGCTGTTAAACAGCTTAAAATTATTATTAAAATTATCATGCAGAAATCATTTCAGAAAACATTATATGCCCTTTGCCACTGGTTTTTCCTTTATGTCTTTCACTAGGCAAAAAAACCCCTCAAACTGCTGAGTTTGAACTAGTAATGGAAAGTTCATCGTGGTTAATTGTTGATTAGGTAGGAAAGTGAATTATAGAAAAGAGATCAGAAGCATCTAATTGTCTTCACCACGGACATGATGCTTTGCAGGCGGGGAGGGAGCGTGCAGCTTGCAGCACCATTGGAGGCACTGAGGTTAGTAGCAGAGCTCTTGCTAATGCAGACTGACAAATACAGGACAAATTGTAGAATATTTCACTGCTGGTGCAAAACGTGTGTCCTTTGTTCAGCTTCTGGAAGATGAATTAATGTGTTTTTAAACAAAAAATATCATGTATTGGTGATGGTGCAGGCTGGGTCTTTCTCTGAGGAGAAGGGTGGAGGGTTGACCATCTGGATGAACAGTTTTAAGTCATCTGTCTGATATTTCCTTCTTCAGGTTGGTCTCCTGATACTGTTGGTCTAATGAGGGGCATCTTATCCCTATCCCAGGTGAAGCACAGAGGCAGATGCCATCCAAAAATGGGCTCAGCTTCTGGTGAAATGCTTTTATGGGCCAGGTGGTCCTTCCCAAGGTGTCAGAAGGGGAGATGGTAAGAAATAGTACTTGACAATGTCTTTTTTTTTTTTTTTTTTTTTAAGAATGAAATGCTTAAACCAACATCTCTACCTTCAGCTCTCTCTTTATTATTATTATTTAACTTGCTTTGAGCACAAACACTTGTGTATAAGATGGCATTACATCATCTGAGGGAGGTGAAAGTATGAGAAAGCAGGGATCTGGGAATGGATTTTTGTTACTTGGAGTCAGATGGTAACTGATGGTGGGGGGAAAAAAAAATTAAACCCAAAACATTCAGATAGGATAGAAAGAAAATAAACCTATTTTCTATATCTTTATATAGTTGTGGTACCAAAATCAACCATTCAAGCAGTAACGATCCGGGATATTGGGAGCTGGAAAAGAGGCCACGTCCTCCTCCCAGAACCAATGCCTGAAAACTGGGAAAAGAAAAGGCCGATCAGTAAAAAGAGTGGAAATGTCAAGAAAATAAAGATGTCTTTTAAAGTGTGGGGACTTCAGAGTTAACATAAAAGACAGAACGTTCTGCTGCAGCTGGTGTGCAAGGTTAAAGCTCCACATATTTTTCTCCCCACTCCCCTCCCCCCAAAGTCTGCTTTTTCCAAGCCTCATTAACCGTTTTGCTGAACATTCCAACCATTACTCTTCTGCCAGGTTATATCACATTTTTCAACCTTTTAGGTACAGACCTTAGAATTATTGATCCAATGAATCATACTGACTTAGGTGCTGCCTGCTGCTGAAACACTTCTGTGGAAACCAGGATGTTGGCTAAACAGTGAGCATTTTTATTTATTTTTTTTTTCTTTTTCCTGAATATTCTTTATGTAAGGGAGTATTTTTCCACACAGAAGCAGCAGAGGTGCGGGGGCATCAGCTCTTTGCAGTTCCTGTGGCACTGTGTGATGTTTCAGGCATCTCATGGCAATGATGCACAAGCACCAAAGTCAGACAGATCTAATCTGTTCTTCGTTACTGAAAATGATGAGATCCGTACACCGTCGAGGCATCCTCTACTCAGTACCTGAGGCTAGTGATATTATTGTGGCATTTTATTTGCTAACTGGGTTCATTGGGAGAGTGATGGGAGGAGTTATGAACAGGTTTGATCCACCTCTTGGGGTGGTAACCTCCAGCAAAAAAAGGGTTTCTAAGAATGATCCATTTGCACCAACCCGATGACTGTTGATTATATGTCCATAATATAGAATCATGGAATGTTTTGGGTTGGAAGGGACCTTTAAAGGTCCTCTAGTCCAACCCCCAATATCTACAGTGCTACCGTAGATGTGATAGATGCAGATAGACCCTGCTCATCCCCGCCCACCCCCCCTTTTTTTTTTTGGTATGTTTTAGGAATGCCAAAAGACTAAGCTGTTTGTGTGAGCAAAACTGATTTTGACTGAGCTACAGAAAAATCCTGCCTCTGCTGCCAGAGGGCACATGTGTACATTGCATTAGGAGCTTTGGATTTTTGTCTTGTAATCAGGATTATGGTACTTAAAGAATGGGCCTAGAGTTTATCCACCACACAAATGATTAGTATAATCTGAAATCTAGAATAAACAGGAAGCCAGATGTGAGAATCTCACAGACCATGTTGATGGTTATTGAACCTGACTGTAAAAATTAATGAAATAAGAAGAGATGCAGCGAAATCACTGATGAAATCAACAGCAGTTGAGGTGTGAAAAGTGATCCTGTTCCGGGTATATGTACCCTAATCACAGAGCTGTTCAGAATCTTTGATCAGCTGCCGTGAGAGACGTGACAAGGCAATAATGATGATAAACCAATTAAACTTAAGATATCAAAGATTCCCAAGCACCTGCTAAGCTTGAGATGAGACATAAGAATGAGTAGTTTAATCCTGAAAAACTCAGCTCTAGGTGCTCTGATCTCAGGTTGGATCCAGATGTATTTATGGAAAAAGGGCAGGACTCGATGCATAGGGATTTGTCCGGGGGCTGGCCTGAAAATAGATTCTATTTATTAAACAGAGTGTAAAGAGAAGTCTTGAAGGATTGTAACTGTAGAGCAAAGAATTATTTTTATTTTCATTGTTTCAGTGCCTGCAGTAGGATGGAACCACCTCCTGAAACCCAGACCAGGCAGGGAATGCCCAGATGCCACCTGCCTTGCTCGTGCTTCACGTTGCTACAGGGAATTTGTAGCAGAGTTAGGAACAAGATGTTCCAAGTCTCAGACTAGTACTTGAACATCAGGTTTCTTTGTCTTCTATCTCGAGTACTTCACATCTGGTTTTCTGTTGTACCCGGGCTTCTTAAAGCTGCCAGAGAAATCCTGCACCTTCCCCTGGCATCCCATGGACAGGAACATGAGTATCCCCCAGATAACAGAAATGAGGTATGTTCTCTTTACTAATTACTAGTAAATCACAGCAATCTTTAACGATACCAAATAAGCTAATCATATCCTAAGCACTTTTTCTTTTGTGCTTACAGAATGAAATGCATAATTCACGAGCTTAACAACTCCCAGCACTAAACTGGGATCACAAACCTGCATATGGATATTCGGTTTACCACAAAATACACGCTGGCAATGAACTTAAGACAAGGCATTTTGGCAGATCTCTGAGCTGTTCTCTGCAAGGCTCAAGGGAAATGAGCTGTGTGATTTATTTTGTAGAAAACTATTCTGATAGAATATTCAACAGAATTTCCCAACTCGCTCGTCTGTTTTCAAGAATAGAGATTGAAATGGTTAATAATTTTGAATGAAATTAGCTTTTCTTTAGCAAAGGAAACTACAACTAAAACAACAACAAATCAGCTGTGGTAATTCTCTTGCAGCTTTCCAAAACAATTAGGCAGTAAATGACTGCTGAAGAGATTTTCATGTTGTTTCAAACACTGGTTGGAACAATTGGAAGCTACTCTTTTTTTTTTTTCTTTTTTTTTTTCCTTTTTTTTTTTTTTTTTTTATTATTTTGACTTTATTATCCAACAGGAAATGACTAATTTGCAGCTTGTTATTACTGTTTTATAGTCCATGAAATATAAGTATATAAGTAAAGATTTCCATCAATTAAAAAAGATGAAATGCATCATGTGAAATAGTTAAAAATTAAGCAGTTCTTTAGCTGAGGCTGAGCCAGGCTAAATTATAGGCAGGGCTGAAGTCTGTGGTTTTCAACGCTCCAGCACAGCCTGTCTGGACTGTACCACATGGAAAATCATCCTGTTGATGTAACCAGGACCTCGACACATCTCCACATCTATTGGTCATACCTTGAGCAAGCATCTTCATGAGGCAGAAGGCGTGAGGACCACCAAGGGCCAGAGAAAGATGTGAAGCTGGTGGGTACTGCTGGCTGGGAGCTGTGAGAGGTGAGGGTTGGCCCTGGGTGTTTTTCTGCTAACACAGTTTATTCTACTTGATTCACCATCAATAGCATCTCACCACGTCCCTTCTGAGAGGCATGTCTATATATATATTTATATAAAAACCCCCACCTGTAATTCATATAAAGATGACCTGTATTTAAGAATTATTGTATATTGCCTTTCAGTGAGACTACTTATCTGGAAATTTTTCTTATTTTCCATCTCAATTTGAGCACATGAATGAATAATGACGTATGAATAACATGTGAAAGAGTGGGTTCCTCACCTTTGAATGATTGTGGATTAAAGTAGTTCCATTAGCAGGGCAGCAACGAGAAGCATTTTTTTCTGGTGTAGATTCTCTAGCACATAATGAGCCCTGGATTTATATCACAGCCTTTTTCTTCCTAGAAATGCCAATATAAATCTTGCTCCTTTGCATGTTGGTCCAGGGCCTGTCTCACTCCAGCCTGTTCCTTCCTGAGGAGCTCTAACCTGTTCTTTGCCTTCCCTCCAGCTGTTCTGCCCCAGGGAACCCTGAACAACCACGCAGATGCTCTTTCTGGCATTTCACTGTGCCCCTCACCTCACCTGAACATTTTACCTGTCCCCAAGCTCCACCCAAGAGGAATTTTTCCAGGCTACCTTGAAAGGGAAGGAAATGCATGTGGTTTGGATGAGGATCAAGTGCAGCAAAGGTGTTGATGGACATGGGTGTCCCTGTCGATCGCATCCTACCCCTTCCTCCCCAGCAGCACCTAAAAATTGTCCTTTCCATGCTGGGCTTTGCTCTGTCAGTGCTTCCCATCACTTCTGTGCCTGCCCCTCTCAACTCCCTTCATGTGCTACACCACCCTTGCATAGGAAAAACAAAAGACAAAGCAATAATTTTTTTTGTAAGCTGTTACATTAACCTTTCCATCTCTTCCAAACCCTGGCCATGTCTGCTGGCTGCGGCTCGCTCTGCTGGGCAATGACAAGCTGTAGCTCCTGCTCCCTGTTATTTCTCTGTCCCCATCTCCCAACCTTTGTCACTCTCTTTCTCCCTCCCGTAGCATCCTGTCCAGCCCGCAGGTTAATAGCTCGCCAGCTGTCTCCTCTGCTCTGTTTTTCACAATGCCAAGAAAAACGGGGTCCTGGATCCTGATTTTGAGGCTGTGCCATAAAGAATAAGGATTAAGATCATTGGTGCTATTCTGATTTATTCCATTATAGTAGCTGTTTATAGCACAGGAGCTTCACTGGTTAGTAACACTAGAGAGAAATTTTGGCCCCTTATTTTTCATAACTGCTTGTTAGCTGTGTATCATCAGTTTTTCTCTTGTTTAGATACTTGCTTCTACTTTGGTGGGGGAAAAATCCCAGTTGTCTAGATAATGAAGCTGGTGAAACAAATTCTGAGGTGAATTTTACAATGGAATTTGATTGTTGTAATTTTTCACGTGTTAAAAAAAGGAGCACGTTGGCTTTCTCTGGGAAATGGTTGGGTTTATGTTTTGTTGGGATTTTTTTTTTTTTTTTTTTTTTTTACATCCAGAACTTGTACTTGTGTAGCAGTTCTCTTTTATTTTCTTGGGAACAGGGAAATATCCCAGCATTTACCAGCTGAGTTCACTGAAAAACGATATATTATAATTTAATGAGGCTTGAAACAAAAACTTGAAGCAGTGTGAATCTGAATTTTGAAAGGACACCTCTGTGCAAGCCCGGTGGAAATACCTAGATGGAGATGGGAAACGCCAGCTATATTTCAGATTAACTGAGTGGGAACAGCTACTCCAACGAGGCTTGATGCTTTTCTGGACAGTTTTAGTCAAGATGATCATAGAATCATTTCAGCTGGAAGAGACCTTCAAGATCATCAAGTCCAACCTTATCCCCATCCCTATCAGAACCACTAAACCACGTTCCCTAAGCACAACATCTCCCTGGCTCTTAAACACCTCCAAAGATGGGGACTCCAGCACCTAGCTGGGCAGGCTGTTCCAATGCCTGACAACCCTTTCAGTAAAGAAATTCTTCCCAATATTCAGGCTGAACCTCCCCTGGTTCAACTCTAAGCCATTTCCTCTTGCTCTATAGCTGGGGATGATGTTTGCACCCAGAGGTCAAGTGTTGGGCCACCAGAGAGTGCATCTCTTTCAGGCTGTGACTGCTGTTCCTGCTGCACCAGCAGCTCATACGTGTGGTTTTCTGTAGCAAAACTTGGGCTTGGTTTCACTGGGGTCTGAAAGCTGTCTTGCTTTTGAGGGGCACAGCTCCCTGAGGCAGACAGGATGTCAGGATCTTGGGGCAGCACAACTGCTGTGGGCTGCTGACACTTGTACCACGTGGCACATTGCTCTCCATCCCTCGTGGTCCTCCATCTCCACATCTTGCTGGACATGGTGTTCCTGGATGGAAAAGGGAGATGTAGCTTTCAGGTTTTCAAAGTGACCTCAGCACACCCTCATGCCCATCTGCACCAGTGGAAACCAGAGCTGCCTAAATGCTCTCACCAGGATCTGGGTGCAACTTCATTTTTTGTTGTTGTTGTTCATTAAGGTTTGTTTTCTTGGTTGGCCAAAGCATGTCCTGGGTTGGCTTCACCTCTCTTCTCAAAGTAAGACTCTCTTCTTTGACTGCCCAGTGGAATAAAATATTTAGCTGTGTTATTTCAGTTACAAAAACTGTAGATAGATATCCTGGCTCTCACCAGTTATCACGTTGCAGAACTTCCCTCAGTCCTTTGGGAAGTCAGAGTTGGGGATCAGCAAAATGGTCCTTTCAGAGATCCCTGAAGAATATCCTGTTGCTGCAGGCAACACGATGCTTCCCTCTCCCCCCCTCCTCTCCCCTTTCCCAGTCAGTATGCACGAATTTACCAACTAAATGGTCTTTATTTTATTTATTTTGTATTATTAACAGGGAAACAGAAGAAATATTCAGATAAGTTGGAAACAATCCTATTGCACAAGAATGAGAAATGATCCACGTGGTGGTTCTGTAATATTGTTCCTCAGCTGCAGTCCTTGGGAGAGCACCACAATTGTTCCCATGCAAACAAAAGGAGTCTAATGAAAGTATTTTAATCTGCTGATCATCTATTCAGAGAGAAGGGGATGGCCCTGGGAGGTGTCTTTGGAGACTGGAAATGAGTGCAGCCATGGTAATCAGAACAATCGTATTTATTTACGCTTCCGAGCAAGCTATTGTGTGCACAGTGTTGGTGGAGGTTGCTTTAGCTGCAGATGTCATTCTCTGCACCTTTGTCAGATTAAAGAGCTCCACGTCTGGTTACACTGCTGGTCTTGATGTACTGAAACCAGGAGGCTCATCTCTGTAAGCTCCCTGTATAGTTTAGGGTGGAAGGGTCTACTGGAAACTCATTCCAATAAGCTTAGACCTGTGTTCAGCTGTTCTGAAAAGCTTCCCGATGGTGTAAACTTTTAGTTTATGTAGTTAAAGAGATTTCTGATGGGGATCTGGCTCTTACAGCTTCTAGATTGTGAAAGTCCTTTGGTAAGACTCCTGACTGCACACCCCGAGTAGTTTTCTGTCAGGGGAGCCATCAACAAGGACAAAACCTCCTGGAGGAACCATGAAGTTGATGGGATGTCCTCTCCTCCTCCTTCATGCCATGAATATTGTGATCAGATGACAAAAGTCTTGGTGCCCCGGGAGCAACAGTAGAAGACTGTCAACAATAAACATTTTATTAGATCTTGACAGGTTGAAGGAGATTTGTCTCAGATCTCCCAGGTAATGAGATCTTACCAGCATCCCATCCTGTGCTGTCATTCCTCGTTTCACATAAAATCATTTTGTAACAGAGCCTACAACCCTCCCAGTCCTGGCTGTTGTGTGAGCACTTGCCTGGAGTCAGCTGGAGAGGGGTGTCTGGATGTGTCTTCTGCTGACACAAGCCCACCCGAACACCAGTTGAAGGGCCAGAGGGAGCAGAAGGGCTCTGCCTGCTTGTGTTTGTGCCACACAAGCTGCTTGGGTGGGATATTCACGTGACAAGTATGTGTTGAAGTCATTTCTGAAAGTATATTCTTATCAGCGTCGGAAATAACATTGTCTTTTGTTTGCAGTAACCACAAGAAGGAAGACAAGAAGTGGATGTGGTTGACTGAAGATGAAAAGATGGTGTGATCCAGCCTCGAGGCAGTTTTCAGCTGTAAAAATCCAGCAGTAAACAGTTATATTGGGTAAGAGAAATTGGTTTCACCCACGTGCTCATAACAAAAGGAAGGAGGGTTTAGGGAATAGGACAAAGTTTACATTTCTTTAGTTGTATTTAGGTTCCACATTGTGTTTTGAAAGACAAAATATCTTTTGGATGTAGCTCTTAGTGCCATGGTCTGGCTGATGTCACGGTGTTGGGGTCGTAGGCTGGACTTGATGATCTTGGAGGTCTATTCCAGCCTCAGTGATTCTGTGATTCACTGCATTTATTTTCTTACCAAAAAGATATATTTTTCTTATTATTATTTTACAAAAACAACAACAACAACAAAAAAACCACAAAAACAAAAACACAAAAACCAAATAAACAAACAAAAACACACACAAAAAAAACCCCCACCCCCCAAAAAACCCACAAACAAATAAAAGCCCCTCAACAATAAAAATACAAACTCTCCCCCAGTGCCCTGTGAATAACTTGGTGATGGCAAGAGTCTCTGGATAAATCCGTGGCTCACCCCAACACATGTTGGGGGTCAGACTGGCTGAAGCTCCTGAAAATTACATCATTATATAAAAAAAATTCCTCTAAAAGGAGCAAGAGCAAGTAGGAGTCCTATTCCTGATACCCTACGGCTACAAAATAGAGCTATAGCATTTCCAAGTCAATTCACATAATCGAACATCAGGCTTTGTAGGCGATGCCAGAAGAACCAGCAATAATTAGTCTTTTGTTGCTCTGTTTTCATATCCACGTCAACGTCTAGCACATTGTATAGAACTTTTAATTAAGATGAGCTAACTTTTGTTAAGCACTTCTTATTTCCCTACCCTTTTATGCCTTTCTATGTTGCCAAAACCTGTCGAGCTGTCCCATCAAATGCCCAGACAGTATCACTTTGCCCAGAGGAACACACTGTACTTGTATGAAGGAGGATATTTTTCTTTTACTGAAATGGATCCTTAAAAAAATATAATGTGAAATAAGAGGTGGGTGGGGGAGGACACAAAATGCAAGAAAATGTCCATATTGAGAATGTAGATTTTTTTTTTTTAATGCTTTGTCTATATAATACCTGAAGTCCTGCTGCTGCTGTTTGTAGTAAATTATCTATCACCTCTTTTCTGACTCTCTTACCATTATCTTCACTGCTACCTATTCTTCCTTCCCCTACTCATCACCTTCCTTCATCATAATGAAATGTTAGAGAAAATCACTAAGTTTGAGGATGAAATGAGAGGAAAATGATGTGCTTCCAGTTTGTATGGTCAGGCTTTGCTTGTGATCATGTCTACTGGGGGTGAGACAAATGACTGTGGGACCCGGGTAAATTATTTCTGATGAATGGTAAAGACTTTGCCAGTCATAGTGACATTATTTTCAGATTTTAGGTCAATTAATACTTTTGGAATATTCTGGATATGAGAGGAAAAATCCAGGAAAGGATCTGCAGAACCACTGGGAGCTGTTTGTTTTGTGTAGGTAGGTAGATAGATAGGTAGGTAGATAGATAGGTAGGTAGGTAGGTAGGTAGGTAGGTAGGTAGATAGGTAGGTAGGTAGATAGGTAGGTAGGTAGATAGGTAGGTAGGTAGATAGGTAGATAGCTATTTTGTGGACTATAGGAAGACAGGTTTTGTTCATCCTCTTTAAAAAGGAAATCGAATTGTTTCTGTTTCCCTAGTCAGGAGAATGTCTGAAGCTGTCGGTCATGCTGCTGAGGTCTGGCTGGGGTCTGTCCTGGTGATGCTCACCCTCCTTTCATGGCTGGATCCCACTGGTGCACACACCAATGCCCCACCAAACACAGCAGCAGCGTTGAGCAGACTAAGAGTCAACACAAGATTCTGCATTTGAGAAGTTCCACGTGTTTCACTAAAAAGGACAAGTGGTAGAAACATTCACACATCCCTTACCAGCCAGGAAATTGAAATGTCCCTAAGTCAGATGTTTTTGAAGGAATTTGTGGTGATTCTACTGATTAACCCCCTAAGATTGAGAGCATCAGACTCATTGAGTTAGTCAATGTGGTCCTTCGCTAGTCGTCCACCTGATGTGGGTCTTGCTCTTCTCGGAGCATGTGCATCTATGTTTTATGTCTAAGATGTGAACAGAAGCATGTAACTCTCTCTCTTTTAGAGAAGAAATAAATGTTGTACAAGAGTTCCAATCTGAATCAAGGTATTAGTGAAGTAATTAAGGAGACGGCCTCATGGAGTCAGAGAATTGGTATTGGGAGCCCAGTGCCTGCGGTGAGATGCTGCATAGCCATCAGTAAGAGAGACTCTCCTGCTGTTCCCTGAGTAAAGAACTTGCATAGCATTTCAAATACATTTGCTAAAATGCATATAATGATGATAGAGCTTGGGCGAGTTTCAGTCTGTGCCTTTTTCCCCCTGGTAAAATAAATGAGGGTTATTTTTCCTGACCCTGCTGTGTGTTAGTGTAGCGTGAAAACCCTGTTTATTGAAAAATAGGTTGCATAGTGAGTTCTAGGGCTTGAATCTACTCTCAAATAGCAAGAAATAGACTGTGGCTTTCCCACAGCATTTAAAACTGTAAGGGTTAAGACTGAATGATGTGCTTTTAATGGGATGTTAACTGGAGATAATGTAACTTCATCGATAAGCCTCAGAATATACTTTGAGTAGATTTTGTACTTGGTAGCAGCCTCGACTGTATCTCATTACAAGTGGAATTGAAAACAAAACTCCTGTACCCTCAGTGGAAATACCCACCATAGCGTGACATAATAATATTGCTCTTTATGTAGCCATTTGCTGCCTACAGTCTGTCTGTAATGCAGAAGAGCCTTTGACCTTGGTATGGCTCAGTCAGAAATCCCTGACTAGCTCTCTGACCATCTCTGGTTTTGGTGGTAAGGACCCCAAAGCCACACAAAAATATTCTTTCAGAGGCTGACACATTAAAACACTTCAGGTCAGGGCAGAAGCAATAACATGTATGTGTATTAACTAGGGATACTTCCTCTTAAAATAAAAACAAAACAAAACAAATCATTAAAAATCCAGCAGTTAATCAAAATAAATTTCAGCTGCTGATGTTCTTCTAGCTTAACCAACACTTCCATACTCGGACCAAGTGACTGGTGGTATCACTGAGAGCCTTGATGACAGGGCTGGGAGGGAGTAGTGTTCCTCAAAGTCATTTTGCAGAGAATTCACCTCCTTCAAGAGGCAGTTTTATTTTTCACAAGCCTTTTAGAAGGAGCTGGTGTTTCGGTTAGACTTGCATAACTCAGGGTGTGCTCACTAAGCCAAGCAAATGAAACAACCAAGAAGAATGTGTGTGGTAAGAGGAAAGGGCAGGTACCAGGACAGCTAGGCTGAGGGAGGAACCAGGAATAGAGTTATAGGATCCTTTTGGTTGTAAAAGACCTTCAAGATCATGAAGTCCAACCATTAACCCAGGGCTGTCAGGTCACCATGGACTAAACCATGTCCCTCAGCACCACATCTCCATGTGGGGCTTTGAAACCCCTCCAGGGACTCCACCCCTGCCCTGGGCAGCCTGGCACAGCCCTGGACAACCCTCAAGGGCTTGAAGAAATTGTTCCTCAGC
>JANIJG010020389.1:28069-48350 GCA_024611175.1 Megaceryle torquata | reverse complement strand
AGAAGAGAAGAGAAGAGAAGAGAAGAGAAGAGAAGAGAAGAGAAGAGAAGAGAAGAGAAGAGAGAAAAGAAAAGAAACTGGAGAAAAGAAAAGAAACTGGAGAAAAGAAAAAAGAGAACAACCTGTCCTAGATAGACATGTCCCTACTTGTGTAGGAAGGTTGGACCAGATGACCTCTAGTGGTCCTTTCCAGCCTAAAATATTCAATAATTCTTTGAAAAAGGAAAAAAAAATGCACCAGACACATTAATTGAGTCATATAAGACATGGTTTTATTTCTGTCATTAGAATAATCTGTACTCAACGATCTCTAATACAAATTCTGATGTTGCATAAAAGCATGGTGGTTAACATTTCCTTCTATGCCTTGATTGCCTTAACAGCATAAAATACAAGGCAATTTTTAGTGTTGTATTAAATAACAGCAGCATTAATACAGTATTTTTAACAATAAAACCTAAATTGTTTAACCATGCTATTGATCAGCACAATAGTATTTCTGTAATATGAGAGATGTAACTCCATGTTTTTCTCTGTAAAATAAATAACCTTATTGTGTACTGGACTGTGTCAGAGATTGTCAAAGAGTACAGCTGCTGAGAGAAATAAAATAGATTTTCTACCTAAGGGCTGTTTCATTATGCCAGACAACGTTTTCTATTGATCCTTTGCTATTTATTTCTAATTTTGTTGTCCCTGATTGAGATGAGCTCTAATTCTTGTGATGGCTTACACGCTGTTAGGATGCAGCATTGTTACATGAAGTGCAGGGTAGCAATGTTCTCATTTTAAGTTCTAATTCACTCTGATTTGCAACAAATTAGGCTTTCTAAAGTAGTATTTTAGTACAGAGAGGCCATTTGTTTCTTATGTTTTCTATAATATGCTTAGAAATTTCTGTATTGAGAAGTCTGTGAAGTTTTTTTGTTAGTTTTGCAAGGGTGTTGGGAATTACCCAATATTAAAAAAAAAATTAAAAAAAAAAATCGTAACAAGAAAAATATTTCATATAATCATTTTAATAGCTCACAGAAAATAGAAAAAAGGTTACATATCTTTTTGTTAGGATCTTCTTGATTTAAAATATATGTTGAATTATATTAAACTGGTTTACCAGACTAATTTTGGTACCTACTTTTTTAGATCCCAATTTCATTCCCTTACAAGTAATGATCATTCAAGATAAGAGCAGGAATGGCAAAGCTGGCTCCCAGTCAGTGGACACAAATTGCAAAATATCAAATAGTGTGATTTAAGAAAGTGTCCAAAAAGGAAAAATAAGATATATTACTAAATGTAAAGAAGCTATATTTTCCCATTAATGTAATCAGTCTAGCACCCTTTCTTGCAAAATACATCCCTAATTTACTCATGCAATTTTTTAATGTGCTATGACTTTCGAAAAGGTAAAAAGAAAAGTGAAGGAGGGAAAAAGATTTGTGTAACATATATAATCTCCGATCTAATAAAACTCACTTTTTTTCATTACAGTTGATACAGATGATCACTCTGAGACTCAAAATCTGCATTTTATGAAACTGGTTGGCTTAGGTTTAAGGGGCCGCCCTGACCCTAAACCGTGACACACTGGTCAAAAATGATAATAATTTTTATGGTTATAACTGATCAACCATTAACACTCTGAACTGTAGAATTGTCATAGTTTTGTCTACCTTTTGTGTAGCCCACTTAGCTATGCTTAGAAAAAAAACCCAAACCACCTGTTCTAGGATCTTATATGAAACTGGGTAAGGGGCAATTTATCTTCCCATCTGCCCACATTTTACTATTCCTTCTACTGAAAGTTTAGACAGGGAACTAATTAAGTTCTGCACATCCCTGTTCATTGCAGGCAGGTTGCCCAGAACCCAGAAAACATCTGTCTGAAGTGTCATTACCATGATATCCAAAAATAAATAAACCATTAAAAATAATGTTTATTGTTGAAACTAATTTTAAAACCAACAGATTTAGCTGTGAAAATCTAGCCATTACCATGCAGGGAAAAAAATTTATAGGTTCTCCCATATATGTTCAGCTATAGTAAATGGATCTTTTTCTTTTTAAAGAAAATTTTTATTCTGACCTTAATCTATCTATGTTCTTAAAACAACAATAATAGTAGAAAACCTGAATTCAGTCAAATTGATAAAAAATTAGAAGCCAAAAATAATTCTAATGAAACACTTTCTTAGACTTTCTGTTTAACATTATAATTTAGGCTGAAAACAACTAAATCATTGATTTAAAGAGGGGTATGATTTCAGGCAAGAAATTTTCATCTGCATGCAAAGCTATCTCTGTTAACAACTTAAAAACATATGTGACTCTTTTTTAATTCTTTCTTAAAAAAAAGAAATAAATTACAAAATCCAGAATTTGGTTCTTGAGAATAAAGCTAAGGTCATAATGGCCTTCTATATAAATCCATTTAGTTATTTTGTCCATAATATAGAATGAAACATTGGTCATGCCTTCATCAAAATGGGCATAATAAAAAAGATTCACAAAACTGCAGACATGAAACTGAAAGTAATGTCTGCTTAAAAAGGAAACATGGATGAAAATTAAGTCACAGAAAGTAAAAAAGATATTTTTCCCTCTTTACAATTTAAAAAGATGATACCCAGAAAAAAGAACAGATTTTTTTTTTTTCCAAAGAAAATACTGTCATGTAACTTGGTACTTATCCACAGATACAATATCTACAGGTAATGTTGGTGTACAAGTTAATAATGCTATTAAATAAATAACTTTTCATATACATGAAGGGTATGGAGTTTGTTTTTATTGTTTGGTTGTTTTTAAAATTTTTTTAATCTGCAGACAATTTCTTATTTCAGAAAGGACAGTTAAACCTCCCTTATTTCCCTCAGGTCTTGAAAAAGAGATACAGTAATTGTGTATTGCTTTTGATATAAGTACAACAGTTAGTTTCATAAATGTTGAAATGTATAACTTGTTAACACAGTTCAGAAAATAACAGGATTTTGTCGAAATTATGCTTGTCAAAGTTTTGTTATTGCTTGTTCAATATTTCACAAACCTATGACCCTGATGCAATGCCTTGTTTGCTCATGTTTATGCTACTCTTACAAGAAGGAACACCCCCTACCCCCTCCAAAAAAAAAAAAAAAAAAAAAAAAAAAAATTACTCAAAAACCTAGCATCAGAAAAGCTGCTGTCAACACAAGCTGTGATCATGAGAGATCATATTTCCTAGTATTTTCCAGGGTTCTTAACTCCTTTATTATTTATCTGGTAAACTGAATTTCTCAGAGGTTTCCTGCAAGGTAACTCCACAGTTTGAGTTGCTCAAGGGTTTATGCAGATTATTTCCACTCATCCACTTAAAACTAGTCACATGAGCTGAAACAATCTTTACATTGACCAAATGCACAATCCAGTTGATTATTCATTGGCAACAGCAGACAGGACTTGATGTTCATGTAACTTCTTTGATCTAAGAGTTACATTTAAATAGATCCTTAGGAAGTAGACATCTACAACAAATACATACCAACATTCCATTTGGAAAATACTGACCTTGTGAAAACAGAAATTAACTTGAAGAATAATTAACTTGCAGGGCTTCTTCAAATACATCAGTGGTAAAAGGACAACTAGAAAAAATGTGGGCCCACTGCTGAATAAGGTAGGAGCCCTGGTGAGAGAGGATGCAGAGAAGGTAGTTACTGAATGCCTTCTTTGCTTCAGTCTTTACTGCTAAGAGCAGCCCTCAGGAATTCCAGACCATGGAGATAAGAGAAAGTCAGAAGGAAGAAAGGCTCTCCACTGGTTAATGAGGATTGGGTTAAAGATCATTTAGGTAAACTGAACACACACAAATCCATGAGCCGTGTTGTTTTCTTGATATGCCACTGGATCTCTTGTTCACACTTGTTCAACGTCTTCATCAATGACCTGGATGAAGGGGTGGAATGTACCCTCAGCAAGTTTGCTTATGATATAAAACGGGGAGGAGTGGCTGACAGCCCAAAAGACTATGCTGCCATTCATTGAGACCTGGACTGAAGAGTTGGGACGAGGGGCATATAATGAAATTTAACAAGTATAAATTGTAGAGTTCTCCACCTGTGGAGGAATAACCCCATGCACCAGTACAGGTTAGGCATTGACCTGCTGGAAAGCAGTTACATGAAGAAGGACCTTGGAGTCCTGGTGAACAGTACGTTAACTGTTAAACAGCAATGTGTCTTTGTCAACAAGGAGTCTAATGGTAATGTGGGGTGCATTAAGAAGAGTGTGACCAGCAGGTTGAGGGAAGTTCTCCTCCCCATTTACTCTGCCCTGGTAAGGCCACATCTGAAGTATGCATTAAGGGACTGGAACATCTCTGTTAAGAGGAAAGGCTGAGTGACCTGTGTTTGTTTAGCCTGGATAAGACTGGGTCTTACTAACTTTTACAGATATCTGAATGGTGGGTGTCAATTAGAAGGGCCAGTCTTTTTTCAGTAGTAACCAGTAATAGGACAATGGGCAACTGGTACAAATAGGAAGACAGGAAGTTCCACCTGAATGGGAGGGAAAACTTTGTTACTGTGAGGTTGACAGAGCACTGGAAGAGGCTGCCAAGAAGTCTCCTTCTCTACAGACTTTCAAAACTCACCTGGATGCATTCCTGTGTGGCCTGCTCTAGGTGATCCTACTTTGGCAGGGAGGTTGGACTCAATGATCTCCAGAGATCCCTTCAACCCCTACCGTTCTGTAATTTTGTCTACTGTTGCTACCTCTTGTACTTAGTTGAATACTAAGATGTATGACATCAAGGCTCCTTTTTTTTTTATCATAATTTCAAAACATGTTTAGTTATACAACACCGTTCAAGTAAGACATATTCAGAAGAAGATTCCAGACTGCAAAGAGACACAAATAGGAGCCTGAGAGTAAATCCCCTTCAGTGTGAGGGTTGTCACGGTGACTAGCAACTACCATCACATAATCATGTTCTTCTGGTGGAGTAGAAAGAATAATGTAAAAGAAATTGAAGAATTATGAAAAATGTCAGCACTTAAAAGTTATAAGTGAACTGCTGCCCTGTCCAAAGAGATTAGTTGGTTTTCGGGGTTTGTTTGTTTGGTTGGTTGGTTGTTTTTTTGGTTTTTTGGGGGTTTTTTTCCTGGCTTGATAAAGTAACTGTGTTTCATCTTTTCACCATAGCTATTGGGAATAGATGAAACTCTGAGTGCAGCTATTTGGGATATGTTCCACACATTTTAGACTCAATTCAGCTCAAACTTTGGCTTGTATATTCACTATCAAATTCAACAATTTCATTCATTATAGGTTTCATAAAAGAAAAGAAGAATGTGATATCTAAGAATTAAATGGCTATTGGAGAAATAGACTGATCAGACTATGAACTGCAGGATATCACTTAAACAAGGAACTGCAACTTGATACCAGCAGACAAGAAACACAAAAAAAATGAAGATATATACATTCTTCTTGTTATATTTTCTGCTCTTCTTGTAATTCTTTTATTTTTACCCCTGCTATTCTTATATCTATGATTTGTATACCTGTTTAATTTTCATACTTTTGTGTAACTAAGAAAAGGAAGCCTATCTTTACATTCTCATGTTCTGAATACCAAATGCTGTTCCGGTATGTGGAGATGATAAAGGTTGGTGGTAGTAAAATATTTTGAAGGAATCATGAAACTGTTGAGACAAGGGTACAATTAGACTAGAACTGATCTCTTGTGGAATACATGGCTCATGACAACTATACAGAGCTGTGAACCTGTGACTGGACATATGTTCTATAAAACAGTCTATTAACTATGATATACTGTATTGTGCCACCTGTTTTCACATTACTTTGCAGCTGTTAAAGTTTTTAAGTTACCTTGGGGAAGGTGAGGTATGTTAGCTGACTTCTGTCTATGGATTCTGTGAAAGAGTAAAACCTATTTTACGCACAGACTGTAGTACATACTATAAGATGTTAAAAGGTATTTTACCATAAGACTTGGTGAGCCAGGTTTTCACCTAGGCACACACACCCTGGCATACAACACAAGGTACACTTCCACCTTTCTGCTGGTGAAGGGATCTTCCCACATTTCATTTTTTCACAGGTTCATAAAGTAACATCTTAAATCTTGCAGATTTTCATTCCTAACTTCATCTTTTCATGTAAACATATGTAATATTCAAACAGATAAAGTCTATACATCTTTTCCTCCTTTTTCTAAGAGCTCATTGCAAATATATGACTTTATTTTTTTTTCCTCCCAACAATTCCACTGAAAACAATCTTTTTTTTTTTTTTTAAACATGTATTCAGAATACAGCAGACCAAACTTTTCCAAAAACCTCAAGCCAGCCTCTGTTTATTGATGTGTAAATGGCAATGAAAAAAATAATAGAACAGGACCAGTTTAACTTGGAGCAGACTACAAGTAATTAGACTCTTTTCCTGAACTAAATGCATGAATATAAATATTATTGCTTATTTTTTCAAACTCACTGTTATTTCAGAAATTAACCTGAGAAAATTCAAATAGAACTTAAAATCACATGCATGAAAGACAAACACAACTTTGCATGTATTATCTGAAATGTAAAGTAATGGAAAAATGTAAAAAAAAAAAATTAGTCAAAAAGAACTTATGCTGTATTCACATGCCTTGACCATGCCATTTTTATCCAGTGTATAAAAAGATGTATAAACCTTGCTGCATTTCTCCATGTACAAATAGAAGCTGAGGTAAGAACACAAGATAATGTAAAGAGTGTAGACACAAGATAAAAAGGGGATTGCCTTCACATTTTAGTAAATGAACATAGCCTTGCTATGAATTATGAGACAATATTCTTACTAGGCAAAATTAATCTACTCTGGAACTTAATATCCTAATCATCATTTCTGGGTTTCACTTACTCATGCAAGCTGTTTCGTAAAGAAAAATAAATGACCTCTTTGGCCAATATAAATGTGCAGAGATTCAGTGGCATCCAGGAAAGAATATGAGGAATGCCATATGAATTTCAGCACTTAGTATATACTTTAGTATGGACAAGAAGGTGATGCTTGCTTTATGAAGAAATAATTTCCATAAAGCTGGAATTTATGAATTATTTAATTCTAAATCTAAGCAAGTTTTTTAGCACTTTAGCATTCCTCACAAAACTACCAACAAAACCCCGAGTATTAAATGTCATTGTTTTCAGAAATAAAATACTGTTTTTAATAAAATGAAATATTTCTAGTAAATTATTTAATATGACTTTTTTTTCATAGAGCAATTTTGTTTTGTTTCATATTTTTAATTTGTTTTTCCTCTATAAAGATATTTCCAAGCCCTATGTCAGTAACATGCTCCACAATATGACTAAAATCTGGGTCAAACGATAATTAAGGTGAACGCTTTTAACACATTCCAAATGACTGTACCTGAATCAGGCATGTAGGAGATATTAGAGATGGCATAACCTTCAAGAATCAACAAGGATGAGCTTCAGTTCCAGTGCCAAAATTTGTGGGTTTCATTTTAGGGGTTCTTATATAATACTATCCTTTTTAGCCCACTACTTAATGAGCAAAAGAGGAAAAAGTACTCTAAATGAGAATTTAGGGACTATTTATATGAGATATTTAAACTCTGAATTATATCCCAATTCCATGATGATATAGCACTTCATATATTCATATATTCTGTGTTACCTCACAGGTTTTTCCTACTAGAAGTGATTTTTTTTGTTGTTGTGTTTTGGTTTGTTTTTGGTTTTTGGGAGGTTTTTTTGGTTGGTTGGTTGGTTGGTTTGGTTTTTTTTGTTGTTCTGTTTTGTTTTATTTTTGTTGTTGTTGCTTACTCAAATATCTGTGTATGGAAGCTGCTACTAAATCGTGACATTTGATTTAATTAAATTAATTTAAATTTTTGAATAATTTTAAAATTAATTTTAAAAATTATAACTTAGAGATCTTCAAATAGCCCATGTTTTTGAACAGTGGTAGTATATTTTAGATTTTCCTTATAAAAAAACCTTCAAATTATTACTATCTATACCTTTCATCATATACATATATATTAAAAAATAACCACAAAGAAATATAGACATATATCTATGTATGTATTTTAAATCTGTGTTGGAAGAACAGTGTGTCATTCAGCAAATACACGTATATTGGAAGTTTTTGTCCCTGTACAGAGACTACAAAACAAGAGTGAAACGCCATTCAATTTTATCTCCAGGGACTGTTATCTATTTAAGGTTGCCTAATGTAGAAAAATTCCTGAGTAAGCATGGAAAAACATTCAGTTTTTTAATCTCCAAGACACCTTTAAAGCTGTATAAAAGGATTATTGTTTTATGAGCTTCTTTTAATAGTGCATCAATATTGATCTGATAATGTAATTATAGAAGATTCCCCAACCCTGCTTTTCTAGGTAAGTGATGGAACTGCTTCAGAATTATAACTCAGATGTTTAAAAATTGTTTCACTAGTATTGTGTATGCCAGAATGAACCGTGCATTCAGATTTTTTTGAGCTCAGAGCTTTTTATGTCCTCCAAATATCGTCACAAAGAAAATCTAATTTATTTTCTGTAAGTATAAAGTAATGGCCAAGGTTGATAAAATTGCTTTCCAGCATAGTCACAAACACTGAATAAAAACAGGCAAAAGGATCTGACCATTTATATTTGCATTTAACTAATGTTTGGCAGCCTAGCTAACTCTCTAATGGCTAGTACATGGATAATGCCAGATATCCATTTCCAGAATGGGAAACTGGTTCAGTTGAGAGTGATTTTCTACCTGCAAGAAAAAAGTCCAAGGCCATAACACAGAGCTGAAATGCAAAAAATCTGCATCTTCTTTATGGTATTCTGCCTACCTGTTCTGATCTATCATCAATAATTATTATCCTTCTTCTGCTGCTGGGTTGTGACATGCTGGAGTAGCATCCCACACAACTATGGGCTGAAGTGCACATTCCAGTTGAATAAGAACAAAGTATTATATATAGTCTTGGTACTAGCAAAAAATGAAGAAAAAATGTTAAAAGTAAAATAGATTTTGGTTTGTTTTCCAGGGCTTTGCTGGAAGACTGAAGAAGCTCAGAAATGTTAGACAGTCAAAGAGAAAAATAGAAGGAAAAATATATGAATAAGAAAGATGCCTTCAAAGTCTGACTCCTTTGGGAGTACATATTTCAGTGCCTCAGAGCCATACAGAATGTTTTATAGGCTTGACTAGTATTAGGGGCCATCCCTCACACCTCTAGCATCAGAAAGCCCTCTCTGTACATAACACCCACAAACACCCATATACACACAAAAACACACAGCTCAGCAAGAATCTGACAAAAAACCCCCCACACATTTTATTCTGATGTCAGATTATGTTTTTAACTTCAACTAAAATAATGGAATGTTTGTTAAGTATTAAACAATGCTTACTGTAAATAATACAGTACTATACAAATAAAAGAGATGTTAATTTTCCTCTTTTCACATTTAAAAATAAATACATAATTTTTACAATACGCTTTGCCCTCTATTAGCCTACATTATTGGAGCAGATATAAAGTATTTTATAAAGTATTTATATAGTAACTGCAATCATGAAAATGTCAGACTTCTCAGTTAGATTTTGATTATGGTAATAGCAAAAGAAGACTGTTTTCCTCTGCAAATACTAATTTCCACATGCTTTCCATCAGAAGCAAAACTCATATACTTTGCTTGGAATAACTTTGGCCCATTCTTTGCTTACATTAGACACACACTGTCAGTTACTGGAGTAAGTAATGAAATGCTTCAGCATTCTACCAAATCTTCAAGTATGTACCATATACTTACATGTTAAGGTAATTTTAAACTCATGTCATCAAGTCAAAGTACTAGTCCTATAATATCTTCTATTGGACTATTTTCTTAACAATACAGTCATTTCATTCTCCAGTGTAAATAATCAAATTTCCAAACTCAGAGAGAAACTGTGCCTCCAAAAAGCTGGTGGCATTTCAGTGAATTCTTTTATTAAATACAAAAAATTATTAAGGACTTTAAGACTGATAAGTAAAATCATCTAGCTAGGAAATAATTAAAGTAAGGTTATTGTGCCATTAATAGACATAGATCCTTTGTGCATACATATTTAAAGATAAAATGTTCTTACACAATCTGTTAATTACTTCAACTTTGTTTTTTCTTTTGGCTCTCTGTACAGTAACACTTATGGGATTGTCTAGGAACTGGGACCTCATATAGCTAGTTCCAGTGAAATTAATAAAAATATAAACCCAGATTTTGTAAAAATAGCTGAAATGACATAAAAACTCTTTAAACTTTGGCTTCATCCCTTAATTAGAAATCTGATTTTCCATGAAGAGGTGAAAATGTCATACGTGAAATAAACAAATGTGGTAAAGCTACCTGAAAGGTCAATAAAAATATCTAGGTTTGCTGATTAAATAAAGCCATGATTCCTGAAGGCCTAGTTGACAGATTCACTATGAGCAAGTAACACTAAAGCACAGAAAATTAAAAACTAAACAACTTATTTACAAAGTACTAAAAAGTAACTTGGTGTTTTCAGCAAGTGAAAAATTATTCAAAATCAGAATGTTTCGTGCCATATTTCCTTTCTACCTTCTTCAGATTTTATGAGTGTGAAAAAAAAAAAAAAACCAACAAAAACCTAACATCAGACTCAGTGAAGACATATTTGTGACAACCAGTTTGGAAATGGTACCGAGCCAAAGGAGGAACAAGTTCTATAAAAAGACTACATTTTGTAATTCTTTATAATTACTCAGGAAATTAATTAAATAAATAAATAAATCTGACACAGTTTAGGGTCAGGGATGTCTACTAGAAATATAACTGACACACTCTTTTCTCCCTTGCAAAAGGGGAAGAGAAAGGGAATAAGGGAAAGAGACTTGTTGATTAGAAAACTAGAATTGGTTTAATAAAAATAATAAAATAGAATATATACAGAGAAATAAAACCAGTATTGAACCCAAAACACCTCATGGCAAATACATCACAATTGATGCTGTGGAGCAGACACTGGGGAATTCCCAGGCTGGACTCAGCAGCAGATGGGAAATGGAATCAAGTGCTGGATTCTGCAACAAGATTCAGGAACACTCAGATTGGAACTGAAGGCAGAAGAAAATCCTCCTCAGATGCTGGTCATTGAAGAAGACCATATTTGGTTAGAGAGCCTATCAAGGGACATTTTCTTTTGTCTGGAAAAATCCTGAATAATATCAAATTACATAGACTTGTCTGCAGTATTGAAGTGCAGCAAGAAGGTATGAGTCAATGTAATTTATTGAGTCCCAAGTTTGAGCAGGTGCGATGTTGAATAATGTGTAGATAGACATCTGTTGAAAATCTGAATTTCATAACTGTTGTTCTCAATCTAATAAATAAATAAAGGAAGAGTATATTTTAATTACAAAAATCCACATTTCTTACTCTTTTATCCCTCTTAGTTTCATTGCAAAGGTGCTGTAATACTTTTGTCTTTGCCCTCTGTCTCATTTTCTGCTATTTGCTTTAAACATATTCTAGATTTACATGCACATATTTCCCTGCAATATATTTCACCTGTGATAGAATCCAGGTCTTTGAACCAAGAATCAGGGAGCTTGAGAAATGAATTTTTAGGAAAATTGTCTGTTTAGGAGAAGATTGAAGAGCCATTTCCAGCATATGCAAATACCCCAAAAGATGAAGGCAACTGTGGAAAGGATCCTTTATGCAGTCTCCAAATCTCATCTCTCTTGCATATTTATCTGCAGGTTAGGATTAATAAAAAGGACTTTGAACAACAGGGTTTGCCCTGTTGGACAAATCACTGTGTTGGACAACACAATATTTGAGTTGTATTTGAGGTGTGTCTTTTTCTTGCTGATACAAATGTGTATATGTTTGTATAAAAGCACACTGGAACTCCCTGTACTATCTTATGGTTAAACCTTCAAAGAATACTTTTTAAATATTGATCTTTCACTTCTTCGGCTGTGCAATAAATGTGATTTAAAATTAAAATCTCAGAATCTTTAAAATATATAAAAAAGTGGGTCCATTTTTTTCCTTCCAAAAAGTTTTGAAGTGACAAATATTGTCACATACTGTCCCTATAGATAAGGAAAATATCTGAAGACCTTGGTGATTTAATTGTTTTTTCAGTGTGAATTTTATGTCATCAGTTAAATACTGCTTTATAGAGATAGGAACACAGGCAGTCCACTGTTAGCCAGTCATCTCTCAAAACCTAGGCCTTAAAAAATATGGATTTCTCATCTGACTTGACCACTTAGTCTATTTACATGGAAAATTTCTACCACAGACTTGGAGAAGTGATGCCCATCTCTTGACATTAAGTTCCCAAGCAGCAGAACTGATGAATCCTTGTTTTCTCTAGATCTGTAGTCTTCTACTAATAGTCTTTTATGACTAATCACTATCTGGAATTTTGGTAGAGAATATATCTCCAAGAAAACATCATCTTAGCATTCAGTGGAGACTGAAAAAAGCAAAACAAGTTCTATTAAATAACAGAAAATTAATAAAGAATAAACCAAAACCAGAAAAACATTGTATCAATCTGTGGCTTATCCACACCTTAAATACAAGGTGAAGATCTTTTTCTTTAATTTCAGAAAGGTTAAAATATCACCTGAAAAGGCCCAGGGCAGCATCAATGAAAATGATGAGAAGTATGAAATTACTTCTGCACAAGGAATAAGGAAGTAGACTAAGATTCTTCAGACTGGCAAAGACAAAACACCTGAAGTCCCTTCTAACTTATTCTTCTGTCATTCTAAAGTATGACAAAGAGTAAATCAATTAAAGTAGTAGCTCCAGTTTTTCTTCTTTCCCCAAGATAACCACTTTTCCTGAAATCTGTAGAGATTTCAAAGCTTTGAAGTATCCTGCTTACATTACACCCACTTTTCTACACCTCAGTGAAATTTGGGTTGAAATTTGCTGAAAGTATAGTTGACACAACTGACAGATGGACATATGCATGGGAGTGTTTAAAACTGAACTTCTTATCAAATCATGCCATTCTGTACTGTGAAATCCTACTGCTTTTCTAAATGTTATAAATGCTCAAATTCATATCTTTACATCTCTGAATTTTTCATTTTTCTAACAGCTGTTATAAGAAGTTTTCACAAGATCACCAGGACAGTAAAGCCATTAAAACTTCAAATAGAATCTACTATTGAAATTATAAAAATGATGAAAAGCCAATGTCACTCTGGTGAGCTCAGGGAAGGAAGAGTTGTTCAGAAATTGACAAATTCCATGTCTGGAATGGTACTGTAGATTATCATGTTTCTATAATGAGAAAATATTTTAAAATTCTCTGCATGCATTTTTTTTTCTTATATTTTTAGAAGTCAGCAATTCAGTTTGTGTAAAAAGGATGAGAGAATTAGGTTAACTCCAGAATTATTTCCTACTGGTTATATTAACTTAGTTCATTTCAGACAGCATGGTTTAGATACTGATTTGCTTGCCTGGATAAGAAAGAATGTGAGTTCAAAGACTTAAAGGCACAGCTATGTATATATAGCTTTAATCTCACCTCAGCTGTATTCTCAGGTCTTTTTTATATATAAAAAAGTCTCTTGACTGGTAGCTTTTCCTTGAGGCAATACAGTCTTTGTCTTGGAAACATTTATTCTCTTGAAAATCTTCTGTATCTTTTTCCAAAATATTTACATTCATATTTCTTTCACTTTTTCCTGTTATCTGAAGTTTTTCACACCCCCTGTATTCCATCTTTTAAATCTTTTTAACACATCATGTGTCCTTTAATCTTTCCTTGTTAAGAGGTGGTAGTGAACCTGCTACTCCACATCCATCTGTGAGGACTTTGGAGGACTGGGATGTGCTGTCAAGTTTGATATTTTTTTTAATTTATTTTGAATTAACTGTATTCTCTAAAGTCCTAACAAAACCTTCAGGTGTATCATCTCTCTCATTGCCCCCAGTAAATATCTATAACTACCTACTATGGTTGCTTCAATTTTAACTGTTGTTAAAATATACTAGAAGAGAAATGTTAAGTCTGATCCTCGAGAACTTTAATATTTTATAAATTATTATCTATTGTTCTTTTAGAATTTGGATATTTTTATTTTGGAAAACATTCATATAGCCTTTCTGATACATACTCTCAGTGAATAAATTACCATGTCAGGGTTTTTTCTATATTACTGGAACAAAATCTTAAAACTTAGAAATTTGTTGGTACTTTTCTACTGTATTTTTAAACTAAACTTTTCTTCTTAAACTTTAGAAAATAAATTCAGCCACAAAGGAAAAATTCTGCACAATCCAGATGAGACATCACAGGTAAAAAGAAGTTTATCATCAACTACAGATTATGTAATTGTTGAAAACACTCATTCAAATTCATAACAGCACACTACAGAGTTCAGTAAGTTGCCAAAGATACTTCAAACTACATACATCTAAAATCAGGAAAACATAAGCTATACAAAAATATTAAACTTTATTTTTGTTACTTACTGTGTGCACTTTTTCCACTTACAAGTCAGTATAGTTCATAATAATTTGTTAACTGTTCTAATTTTTTATATTGCTCAAGAGAAAACTACGATGATGAGCAAGTGTACCATGAAGTGATAGGTATTTCTGAAGATGACTGAATAAAATGTTTCTAATGGAAATGTGAATTTGCGTTGCTGTCTAGAATAAAAAAGGGAAATTAAGACTTTCCAAGCAATTTAAGTTCTACATGAATTTGTGTTTTTATGCATTTTCATATTTTTTTTTAAATTCAAGATTGAAAGATACTTTTTTCTCTATCTGGTAAACTTTAATCATTAAAATAATAAAAACGCATGCCAAAAATAACACTATCATAAATTTAATCTGTGCTGAAACAGCTTGTGACAAGGTACTTCGTGTCTCATCTTTCAGAATGTTAAACTTGAAATTCCTATTCTATATAAAATATAGTATGTTAAAACTAGCTCACACAGTCTTAGAGCTTTTTTGTTGTTTGGGTTTTAAGTACAGCTGAGCCTGATACAAAGACAGAGGTTAGGGCAAAACATGATACTCATGTTATCACAAAGAGTAAATAGAGTTTAACAGAAAAAAAAAAAAAAGGCAAAAACAACAAACAAAAAACCCAACAAACAAACAACAACAACAAAAAAACCCCAACTGTTCTAACTTTGCATGTTCTTTGGATTATTTAACACACAAGAAAAAACGAAGTTGAAATAGGAAATAACTGAGAACTACATATTCCCTCTTTGCAGGTTGCCACTCTTTGCAGGGTAAGTAATAACTTTTAAGTGCTAAAAAATTGAAAAGAAAGATTTATTCCTTGGTGACTAATGGAAACAAGTATTGGCTGGGACATTAAATGAAAGGCTTTACCAGATCCTTTGATTTATCATTCACTGAAGAAATATACTTCTTTGTTATTCTTCTAACACAAACTCCTGGAAAGTGATTTAAATTAGCCTGGATTGGAAACCTGGAAATGCAATTCAGCCTGCATTTAAGAGGTAATGAAATGGTTCCTTTATTAAACTTCTATCTGGCTGCTTAACTATTGGGGTTTTGTGAGCCCATTCAGACAAAGCATAACCAACAAATTTAAATTTCTCCCCTAGTTTTCTAAACACAGTGAATTCATTTTTCTCTACTACAGACTTGTTTGTGAGAGAAATGTAAATGACCTGCACCTCAGTGTACACAGGACATCAGTAAAACAACCAGTAAGGAATTTAACACTGCACATCACTCAGCTGAACATATGTTTTCCTCATTCTTTGAGTAATTGATTCATCAGCAAAGCAAGTAAGTCATGGTAGTAAAGAAAAATACCTGAAACATTAAATTACTTTTAGGGCTTTAAATGAAACCATCAGACTCTGCAACCTTTCCCACTGGGCTATGGCTGCCTGTGCTCCCAAGGCTAGCTTTACTATGATGCAGCTGAGTCACTGTGAATCAGACTACTGAGAGAAGATCTATGTGAGGAAGCTGAGCTGGGGACCTTTGACCTATGCCTTGGGACCTGCTCAAGCCCCTTCCCTTGGCTCTGGCCTGAGCTGTCCTGTAGACATGCTGTGCCCCATCTTACACCTACCCAGACTGGCCTATTTGAATTGGCTTGATTTTGTGTCTATGAACGTATGCTGTGACTATGGTCCAGTCTGGCTAGCTCTGAGCCCTGACTGACCCTGTCAGACCTGCTCTGCTTCTCCTCAGGTAGTGAGGGTAGACCCCTTGTTGGTGAGGGCACTATTCTGCCTACCATGTAGTCGTTCTTTGATCTTTGACTAATGTCACTCACAGGGCAGTATACAGTTGCATTACTGTGTGAAATCTGCGTAAAGTCTAACTGTACTTCTTTTTGCAGAAAAAAGCTTGCAGTGGTCGGGACTGTTTTGGATGCATAGTTTTTAGTGATAGAAGAGTCGGTAAATTTGCTCAAGCATCCTAATACCTGAGAGGGCAAGGCTTAGAAGAAAGTGAAATTTCACTCATTAGTGAAATGCACTGCAGATGCCAAAACAGTGTCACAAATTGAGACAGGAGATGTTATGACTAGGTAATAGGATGTTTTTCCTAGATTGTTTAAAGAGGTTGTGTAGTCTTCATTCTTGAGGTTTGTAAAGATCCAACGGGACAAAGCCTTGAACAAAATGGTCGGACCGAGCTGACCCTGATTTGAAGCAGCAGGTTGGACTAGAGACTGAGGTGCACTTGAACAAAATGCACTGTACTGACATTTTCTTGTTTTGACTGAGATCCTTGAAATTATTTGATCCAGAAAGTAAAGAGTACTGTATATATTCTATTATGTATATAAGAATAAATTTAAAGGACATTAAAAGGACATTAAAATAGGTAGATAGTTACTCTGGCACCCCTCACCAGAACTGGATCCAATTATTTTACAAATATTAGAGAAACTATCCTCAAAAAACAAAAAGCAAAAAAACCCAAACAAACAAAAAACCCAAACAAACAAAAACCCAAACAAACAAACAAACAAACAAAAAACACCAAAAAAACCCAAACCAAACCAAACCAAAAAGGCAAATTATAGAATTGTTATTAACAATACTTTGGATAAATACAGAGGGAATAAGAATACAAAAAACACAGTATCTACTTTAATTCAGCTATTGATTGATTTATTCTAATCATATCCATGCAGAAGAGAAATTAGCTTCTGCTTTAATAAAATTTCACTGAACTTATTTCTCAGTTTCTCTACCAAATAGAAATATTCTCTGAAATAGAGCATTAATTCCCAGGAATTTACAGGGTAATAGCAACTGTATGAACTCACACAACTGGTAGTAGGTGCTTTTCTTAAATAACTAATTTTGCTGGATTACATACAGGAAATCTGTGACAAATATACCTGTTTTCATCAAGTCAAGGAATCACAGACTATTTCTCCTTCCCTCCCTTTACCAGAGGCAGAGAAACTTTGAGTGTACCACTGTTCCCTCCTTGCCATACTACATCGACTCCTGTCTCATCTGCTGGTCTATCAGCAGCTCTGCCTTCTCCACACTTTTTAAGTCTTTATGCTCAGCCTAATATTTCTCATCACTTTTCCAGCAAAAAACCCCAGCCATGAAGACAACTGGAGGAGAGGGTAATTTTTATGCTTGAAACTGTCAAAGGTTGTGATCAATCACTTCTTTGCTCTACAAATATACATAGAAACAGTTTAAAGTCTGGCTGGATAATCAGATACTTGATGTTTTATTTATTCAAAGTAATAATTTCCAGAGCATGCACTGAAATTTTGCAACTTATCAGAAGACCAAATTAAAAATATGTTACAATCCACCCCCACATTTTAGCTCAAAACCTTGCTTCATTCAGCCAGCCATATGCAAATATACATTTTGCAAAAAACACTTGCTAGTTTCCAAAAAATGTCTGTGCCAAATATTTGTGAAGTTTATAAGCAAGTAAAACTACTTATTTTTTAATTTTTATTACGTAAGAGTGGAATTTTTATTGTGTAAGTAACAAAATTAAAACCATATTTAAGAACATTAAAATATTCTTCAAGTGTAATTTAGAATTGTTTTTTAAAATCCATATAAGATATTTTTCTATGAGGGGATTTGATGAACAAAGAAAAACCATCACCAGCATAATATAAATATGTTTCTTAACAAACATAGACTTTAAAATCAGCAGACTTCTTGCTAAATGTTCTGATGTTCTCCTGACCGATATATTTCATGAAACTTGAATCAGGTCAGATTCAGTTAATTTATTCTTTGTCAGACATGGTACTTCAATGTTAGGAGAAGGCCTGGATGGCAATAATTGAAGTTATGCTTATTCAAATGGTGAAAGATTTTTTTTTTTTTTTAACTCATTTAACTTCCAGTTTTCTAGCATAGTAATTAACATTTAAATTATATATTTGGCAGTACAAATAGGCATACCATTATATTTTAATTAAAAATGGTGTATTTGCCTACAAGAAAACACAAGTCATCAAACCAGTTAAGACTTTGCCAGTGAAAAGCGGAGCTGGAGAAAATTTCTGTCTCCAGTCCTATTAGTTTCAATTATGATGACTTCGCTGATACTCAGACTGACAGTTATAGACATGGACAAAGAATGTGCTACTTAAACCTCTGCAAGTAGACATATCCTAAGGAAAAATACATTCTATAAAGATGTACAACTCATTTGTTCATCTAATACAATATTTATAAACAAGATTCTAAACCAATACTCAAATAGATACAGTGTTCATTTAGCCAGGGTTGTACTGCAAACAGTGTATTAGTTAATGCAGACTTAAGAACTACCATAGTTTAGGCAAGCAATCAGGGAATTTAAAATTGAAAGTCAGTCTATTCACACAACTTTTTTTTTACTATTCTGTTCCATACGTGTTACTTTTCAAGATGTAAATTGTGCTTTTTTCCTAATATTGCAGTCAGTGAAATGACTCAAGGAACAATGTCCTGCTCCTACTTCTGTGAGAATAGACACCAAATCAGTCCAATCTAATGAAATTATTTAATATAGAGCCAGAGACCCAGACAAAAAACAAACAAACAAACCAACCAACCACAAAAAAAACCACCGAAAACAAAACAAAAAAATCCACAACCAACCAACCAAAAAACAAACAAAACCAACAAACAAAACCCCAAACAAACCCCAGAATAGCAATAAAACCTGACCTTTCAATTTAAAGAGAAGTCTTGCTACTGAAAAATTATCTCAATTATCTTGTCAGAAACTCTCCCAAGCTTGCAAGATACTCTAACTAAGTGAATCTAGACAAATATTTTGGTTAAACTCTTTAATTTGGTTCCATGAAAACAGGTAACTGACTTCCTAAATTAAATCAATAACCAATTAAAATCTTTTGTAGTGATGTATTCAACCAGAAATCTATACCAAAGTGCATCCATATGGAATTAATTAGTTCCATATTTTTGGCTATTTAGTGTTCCTGAATTTAGTTGATATGCAGATTAAAATCTTAAACTCTTTAACAATTCTAAATAACAGAATTGCTACATTAATGTTTTTGCAATTGCAAACTATTCTTCCTTAGGTGGCTTGATTTTTCTTCCATTTGCAATTTAAAAAAAAAAAAAAGTAAATATTAAAACTTAGAAAAGGAATCATCATAGCTCTTTATAACTTAAAGCAGAATAAACATGGTGTCTTCTGATTTTTTCTTTAAAACCTGTCTTCAATAATACAGGTTTGAAAAGTTAATAAAAATATTTTTCTGTGGAGACACATACCCACACACACATTTTTCATGGAACAAACATTAATATATTACAGTATCAAGCATCACATAACTCAGTTCCTTACTCTGATTTTACTGTCATTGTAAAGCAGAGACAGTACCTTCCTTCTATCATCTTAAAAGACAAAAATTGCACTCTTAAATCAAACATTCTAACATCTTCATTCAGAAAGTTTTTGATCCCTTAAAGTACCTCTAAGTATGTTCTCACTGTAGATAATTACTATAACTCCTTCTTTCTGATTGACCATGATCAGAGCAAATTTTTTAAGTTGCACATAGAAATTCAGTAATGAATGTCTGATGGGGAGTAGTGGTTTTGTAAAACATTTTGAAATCTCCTATACTAAATTTGATTCAAGTAGAAGTTTCAGGGGTCTCTTTCAAGAATGAACAGTTTCATATTTCAATATGTGCTTGGCAGTCTAGAACCACGCATCCTATTGAAATTAATTTGTTCTTTTTTG
>JANIJG010020389.1:0-18362 GCA_024611175.1 Megaceryle torquata | reverse complement strand
AATATGTTAATAATGTGTCATTTTATGATAGAAACCTGCCTTGATGAAAATGTTCAAAACACTTGGAAATGTATCATTTTTTACAACTGTAAATAAGTCAAATGTGTCCTTTGCTACAAAATAATATTTTGCTCATTTACTGAGGCCATTCTTCTTGTATTCAGACAAAAATGTTGACATTTTAATCATCATTCTCTCCCTTTTCCATTAAAAAATCTGCAAGGGGGTTGTGACAGATTTTTTTAAATATCATGGAGCTAAAATTCAGTTCATTAAAATACAACAGTGGGGCATCTGCTGAGCATCAGGAGGACTTTTCCATAAAAATAAAGCAATGTAGAACTTACTCTGTGGAGCTAATCATTAAGAATTCTAATCATCTGAAATTTCTCACTCCATGGGTGCTTATCTAATGCCTCCATAATTCATCACATAAGAATAGGATTGCATTAGAATTTCAAAAGAGTAGCCTTCATGGTCACAGAGGGGCCAGTTTTAGGCCTTCATGACTAATACATATACAGGGAAGGGAAGAGATTTCATTAAGAGTTCTAAACTGAAAAATTAGAGAATAGTTTAGGAATGTGTTTCTTTGATTCTGTTCAGTTTTAAAGCTTTTAAATCAGCAAGCACAATCTAAATTTATAATCAGTATATGAGTGAGCTCCAAATACTATATAACTTAATTTCACCAAATTGTATTGATCCTGTACAGATATATTGCTATATTTCTTAAATTGAATTAGATTGACTGAAGAATTCTGCCTAGAATTATTTTCTATAAGATTGCCACAAAATGTAACTTGTTATGTAAATTATTAGTTGCACAGAACTCTACTGAAAACTGATTCTGTAATACTTTGTTATTTCTGCGTTCCTCTTGGATTTCAATGAAACTTAAAATTGTCTGTGCCTGATAAGATTCTGAAAGCTAGGGATTCTAGGGACCATTATTCCCCAATTCTCTATATGAATGTACAGCTCTGAATTTCATAAAATCCTATCAGGATTGGGCTGGAAAGGAAGAACAAAGAGAGTGAGAGCACAAAAAAGAAAAACCCACAGGAACAGCAGTTTGTGAAAAATCCATAAAAACTATCTTTTCAGGAAGTACCTCAACAAAACCATTGCAGTGGAAACTGCTGAAACAGCTCTGATAATGTGTCTAGCCCTCATCTAGCACCTTTTAAAGTGATCCATGTGATTATTTTGAGGAATATTACTTATACATTTATTAATCTAAATACTTTCCCTACTTTGGGCACTACTCAGAAAAGTACATACACAGGCTCAGTTTTTATCACATTTTATCTCTGCTTCTAAAGCTGCTTTAGTTTCTGAAAATATATACAAAAATCAATAACCTATATCTTGAAAGAGCAACATCACTTAAACCAATCACGCACAGAAGACTAGGAAATAAAAGGAGCAAGGAAGTAAAAGGAATACAAAAAGAGAAAAAGAAAGAAACATAGAGATGTCTGTTCAAACACAGAATCATTCATCTCCTTTCATAGAAAGAAATCTATTTCCAAATCTAATGAGACAACACATTTCTAGAATTTTCTATCCAATATCAAATACACCAGCAAAACAGTGATGATATTGTGCCTTTTTTTCCTTCTCCTATCTCAGTGACTACTTCCATTCCCATATTTCCATTAGAAAAGGCAGTCATATCTTCACTTACTCTTTCATTTTGTTATATTTTTCAGATGTGTGCACACATCCATACAAAATCTGCCACCAGTGAGAAATATGTCTGAGAGAGTGTCTACTTTGTTTTAAGAAATAAGAAAGATTTTTTTAAAACAATTTCAAAGGATCACTATAATGTTTTCCACTGGTTTGCTTTCAGACCAAAATGACATTATATACGTCCTATGCTAAATGTATTATTCCATAGTAAAATCCTACTTTACAATTTTAACATAAAAGAAATTATATTGAAAACACTTTGTCTTGTCATTGTCTGTACTTCAGATTTTAATTGCCTCAATTTTCTTGCCTTTTAGTTTAAATACTGATTCTATTCACCCTTCATGTCTGCTGCAATTTTTCTTTGTGCCGTTTTACTATACTCCTCATTAGCATTTCTCTAATCTTATCACTGTCTGAATTTTATGTTCTTTTTGATATGAAACATTTTAGGCACAGGCAAATGGGTTTGGGAAGGAAGAGTAGAACAGTTCATTGTTCACATAAAGTAAGGGTGCAAGTAACATCCTAATACCCCTTGGGCACAAAACTGATAAAAGAGAGAACAGAGTTTAGGAGCACTTTCTATTTGAAAGTAGTAAAAAAATGGTTAGTCATAAAAGTCATAATATGATTAAAAGTTTAGAATTTACAAGTACATAGATTTTTAATCTGTGTGAATAAAAATGTGAATATAAAATATACTAAATATGTCCCTGATTATCTCATTCAAAAGGCAGGTGTTGTTAATCTGCTTTAGCTTCATCTCTTTGAGGGAAGGGAAAAGGAGAGACTGCCATGTACAATGTAATGCTCTTTCAATTCACACCGTTAATTAGCAGAACTATCCTAATTGTAGAACAGACTTGCCCTAAAAGGCAGAATGATCAAGAACATTGAAAATTTCACAGGGATTAATTTAAATAGAAGATTTCAGGGAATCTGTTGCTGAGAAATATTTTACTAACTCATGTCATTTTACTACTTAGGAAAAGGCAGTCTCAGCACTATTAAAACAATTCTTCAGCAATCAAAAATGTTTGCTTTGAGCAAAAATGGTTCATAAAAGAACCAATAAAGAACTACGCATTAAGGCAAGATTTTGGGTACAGTGAAGGGTATACAAATTAAAAGTGAAATTCTTATTAGCATTTTTATTTTATACTTTGTACCATTGACTTTTAATCAAAGAAAAATAATTTCAGTTCACTGGGAGCAAAAACAGTTCAAAGAAAATAACTGTCATCAGAAGCTTGCCTGATAAGGATCTGCAGAAAGAGGGGTGAATCCTGGAAACAATTTCTAAATGGTAATTTATAAATTTAATTGAAACAATTAATCATTTGCATACCTGCGGGACAATAAGGAGCACTGCACTGAATAATTTTAGTAGTTAATAATCAACAATGACACTTCAAAGGCAGGGCTGAAAAAACAGAGGCAGCTCGTTTCTATTCCCATTTGTCTTCTTATAGACATCAATGAAAGTATTCAAACTTCTAAATGCTAAATATTATTTAAAAGATTTCTGCACATTTATCACTCTTATAATTTATTTTCAGATACAATTTTTGTTAAGTAATCTATAATCCAGAAAGGATGTTGCTAAAACCTAACTATACTAGTTAGGGTAAATTCCAAAATATATCCTTTGCTTTTGATATTTTTGACGAGTGTACAATACAGAGAGCTTACATATCCTCTCATATAGCAGCTTGGGGGGGGGGGGAGTGTGGGAAGAGTTTTTAGTTATGTAAATGCATTTCTACATTTCTTATCAGTTATGACATTGCAGCACCATGGTTCTCCTACTTTCCCCCCTGTGACCTAACTTCTGTAAAATTGAAATAATACAGTTCCTATTTAAACAATAAAATAGCTGTCCGCATTCTTATGACTCTTAACTAATTTGAATTTTTACTGCACAAAAGTATGAATGACTTGCATCCAAATTATATTCTCATTCCAAGGAAAAATTGGAGAAGAGAAAAACATAAAAGACATAACAGCATGGATGAAGAATCCTTTACCTAGGTAAATAGTTAAGCACCTGAGTATGTAAGGAAGCCCAGCTGGAACTACCCAAATGATTAGAGTTAAATATCTTTTTACTGACTTTGCTAAACTAGGACCTTAATAAAGTAATTGTTTTGCTTCCTTTTTTTTTTTTTTTTTTTTTTTTTTTTTTTCCCCCTACACAGGTAAACAATAAAACTAGTGATTCAAAATTATTTTCTTGCAAGTTTATGAGCATCAAGGACAAGGTGATATCATTCATTACAGAGATAGTCATAAGAAAATTATTTTTTAATTTTTTAGAATCAATGTTGTAAAGAATGCAAGGAATGTCACAGGCCTACTCACAGCCTCTCAGAAGAATATCTGATAAGACCCATAAGTTTCTTACTAAAGTAGATGATCATCAGATTATCCAATGCAGCACAATGAAGATTTACACCAACTGAAAAATGAATGATGAAACTATTCCACATCCTAAACACAACTGGTAAACAACACTTTGGTAAGCGAGACAGTCTACTATATGCATCATGGCTACTTTGCATTGCAGGATAAAACTGGGGCTGCCATTCAAAGTTTCAAAAATGGTAGATAACAGCAACAAGGTAGATCGTCCTTTTATAATGCACATCAGTTTGCACAGGTTTAGTAAAAAAATCTGATATCCAAACATTATTATTAATATTAATTAAAATGACCACGGTAAATCAACAACTATCCTGGTCTGGGTGAGAACAGAGCTGGTTCTGTTCAGTGATTTTACTTTTCATTTCAGTACTTCTAACTAACTGCACATTCTGGGCAGGTGACCCCAAACTAACCAATGAGGTATTCCATCCCATATACATCATATTCAGCATTAAGCAGAGGGATCTGGAGGGTCTATAGTTTTAGTTTGCTTGCTAGCTTGCTTGCTCACCCTTGTCTCTGGGGGCTCCTGGGCTCTTCTCCCCTCTTGGACCACTTTGCCAGCTTGCTTGGCTTTGCTCAGGTCTTCTTTTGGTTCCCTCCTCAGAGCATCCAAGGAGGATTCTGTTCTGCCTTCAATCCCAACTGGTGTGTTCCTGAATCCGGTACCAGAATCCAGCTCCTGACCACAACTCCCATCTGCTGTGGGGCCCGGTCTTGGACTCCCCCATTGCCTGCTCCACAGCATCAGCGGTGACAGCAGTGTAATTACCATCGGGGGGTTTGAGTTTGATACAGGTTTTGTATGTATTTGTACATATTCTATGTTGTTTATTATTATTATTATTCTCATTAAAGCTGTTCTAGTTTCCTTTTCTAATCGGTAATTCTCTCTCCCTTATTCCCTTTCTCTTCCCCTTTGGGGACGAAGATGGGTTAACAAAGAGTGTCTATTATTGGTCTAAGGGGCCACGCTGACCCTAAACTGTGACATTAACTAAAGTGTCTTGCAACTACAGATTAGAAATCCTAGTTACCAAAAGCAAATGAAAGACAAAAGACCAGTAAATATCATGAAGAATTGGACTATACTCAGTCATATCCTAACAGTTCACAGAAGTCATAAATATACTTTACAGTAATGGAGCCACACAGTTTTCTGTATTGCAGCCCTGGCAAATTGAGATTATCACTCATACATGAGTATATGTTCAGTGCAAAAAGCCTAAAAGGATTTCATTAAGTCCCCTCTGGCTCTGTTAAATGGCTCTGTAACCACTATATGAATTTATCACCTACTGTAGCTTCTCAAAATGCCATACACATGGGAAAGAAAGCAAAGAAAAAGAGCACCAAGACACAATAATAATAATATTTTTCTCATATAAAGTATCTTGATGCATTATTTTAGTCACAGAGCATTCACAGGAGTGTAGCTTTAGTCCTGAGAACTCAAACTTAGAATTTAAAATTCAGGGTAGACTACAGTACCTGCAGCCTACCTGTACTACTTTAGCCTTTGCAATATTCTGCATTTTGTTGCTTGTTTGTTGGTCTATTTTCTTTCATATGACTAAATCTGTAATCATGAAAAATTGTCTCAAGCAAATGAAATTTTAAAAAGCTAACAAAATCAAGAGTAACTGTTTACTATTATCTCTCAAGGACTATATAACACTATGTACTATAACACTATATAACACTTTTGACAGTTATTGCAAAAAAAAAAATTAAATGTCATAAACCTGTTATCATGCAAAGATTTTCACAGAAATTGAAAATTATATGAATTCAATACAATCAAGTCTGCATTTCCAAACAGATTACTATTGATCGTGACAGATAATCATCAAAGGATGTAAACCTAGACTGGAAAGTTTTGTCTGGATCATATTTCACCTTCGGCTAAAACATAACCACTGGCTTAAGAGGCTATGAATGACAGTGTTGGATTTTACTGAGGGAGAGGGAAAGATAATAAGGGGAAGTCAGTGGGGGAAAAGTTAATTGTTAGTTTAAAGATTTAAATGCTTTTTTTCTCTACTGTTAGAAGCACCATGACATAACAGAATAACTCAGAACATAGCTGAGTTGCAGTTGTAGTTGCTCTTTTTATTTCTAATAGAAATATAAAAAGGTTACCACTACTCTTGAAGACCTATACATAACAACTGCAAGAGGATGGAAACAGGATAGCTGAAAAACCCTTAGTGATTATGAAGCTGAAACCAAAGAGTAAAATCTTTGCTCCTTTCAAGCCAAAGTGAAATTCCCATTAACTCAGGGGATTTGGAAGCATCAGATGACTCCATTAGATAAATCAGTGAAACACTCAAATGACAATGAAATTATAACTCATCAATTAAATAAACTGAAGCAATATTGCAGACATATATCAGAAATTGGCTAGTAATTGCCTATCACTTTTTTAATACAGTGTTTACACATGAGTCTGAGTTTGTCACACAAAGGTCATACTTCTGATTCTGCCACTGAAAGAATGAAAGTTATTAGGAGAAAGTATCATCTAAAATAAACTGAGCAGGAAACTGGAGCACTTGTGCTTATTTCCAGCTCAATCATGTCTCTGGTTTCTGTCTTTTTAATCATAAAACAAATAATCACAATTCCTCCACACTTGCCCTTTGATTCACCTTAGTACTAGAAATAAAAGCTACGGTTTAGCCATGTTCAAGAAAAGCATAGAAAGTGTTGAGAGAATCAATGATAGAAAGAATCTTTCCCATCATTTCCAAAAACTGACCCTGAATGCAAACTATTTTTTGCTTTTTAACAAGTTTAACTTGTTCTATTTGCATACCTCTTGTTATTTGCATAGCTCTCTGCTGCTGTTGAAGGAGGAATGCTGATTTGTGCATGTTTTACTCTGATTTATGCAATTACAGTTCCAAGTTCCATATTACAACACATCAAAACGTTAATGAATAGTACCATCATAGTTCATTCCTTATCTGAACCAAATCAATCATCAGTTATAAACTGTGCTTACTACTGCAGCAAAGCATTCACAGATGCCATCTGCACACAGCAACAGCTTTGGGTTTATTATCATTTAGCAATTTCTTCATTCATTTTCAGCCCACACTGTATTAATTTTAGTTCCTTTAAAATCCATCAAGTAATTTTGTTTACACATACATACAGTACACCTTGCATTTATATAAGTCACATTATACTTTTCTGAATTCTATATACCAAGAAAATTATATATTTATAAACTGATCATATTTTTACCTTAGCAGTAATCACATCTATTACAGGTCAGTGTGACTATGTGTTTATCTACAGATCTCTGATTACTACCTTTATAGACGTATCTGACACATCCTAGATAGTAATAATAGCATATCTATGATGATATAAGTGTAAGTGTGGGCTAAAAGGACATTTTGTTTGCACTTAGTTCTGTACATAAATTGTTATACAAAATAACTGCCCATGTTTTCTAGTTTAAAACAAATCTCATGACTTATGTGTAAGAGCAGGATGAAAAAAAGCTTCATCCAAACCAACAAATACGTCTTTGGGAGAAGATGTTATACCCCTTACCTGTTTGTTTCTGTGACAAAAATCAGCACCAAAAAAAAAGTGCTTTAGCTCAGGCTTCTGATACAACTTGTCTCTTTTGTGGGCTTTTCATGTGCAGCCACCTTTGTTGTATTTAACAGAATCCCTCTGAAGTTAGCAGAGGTGTCTTCTCCCAAGTCATACAGTATTTCTGATTTTTTTTTTTTTAATAAAAATAAAAAAGGTGCAGTAGCTCAGTTGTATAAATATATAATGCCAGTGTTTTCACCATCAAGCAGTGAATATATCCAAAGGACATTTTATACTATATGTAAAACAAACAATAAGAATATAAATTGCTTAAGTAATAATTTAAATTAAAAACTGACTTACAATGTAACTACTCCCCTAGGACTCTGTAATACTGCAACAAAAATTTTGCATCCATTTTTAAGATAACAGCAAGAAATAGGCAATAGTTCACCCTTATTATGAACTTTTCATAGTAGGCAGCTGTGTTTATTGCTGGTTCAATTAAAAGCTCTATTGGCATGACACATGATTGGATTCTATCAGCTTCATTTGTGGTTTTGCCCTCCTACAGTAAATTTGTCTCATTTAACACACCAAAAAGATCCCAGCTTGATATATACTTGTCCTGATTTGACTAAGAACAGAACTAATTTTGTTCAGTGATTTTTCAGTCTCTTTTAACTAACTACACTTGCTGAAGTTAATGACATGTTTTCAGAGGCAGTGTCTGCTTCTATCAGTGATCTTTAGATCTTTAGATTTTTAGAGTTACTACCAAGGATTGGTATGCAGTCCTAGGTCACTGCTGGATCTTGTGTAACACATTAGAGGGTGCAGAAGGTAAAAAGCTGCACCTCTGAGGAGAAGCATCCAGGACATGTGACCCTAAACTGATCAATGAAGGATTCCATCCCATATATGTCATATTCAGTATAAAGGTGAGGGATCACAAGGGTCCAGTTTCTTCAATGGCTGGCATCTGAACACATCTCTGTCCATTCCATCTTTGATCCTGATCCATGCATTCCTGAATCCTGTTCCTGTCTGCCGCTTAGTCCAGCCTGGGATGTCCCCAGTGCCTGCTCCCCAGTGTCAGTTGTGATGGTGATATAATGGCCAGGTGGGGTTCGATACTGGTTTTGTATATATTTGCATATATTACATTTTATTATTATTAATTTAATAAAGCTATTATAATTTTCTTTTCTAATTGCTGTATCTCTCCCTTATCCCCTTTCTCTTCCCCTTAGGGGAGGGAGGTGGTTTAACAGAGAGCATCTGTTATAGGTCTAGCAGACTGCTCTGATCCTATAATATTGACAACAGTAGTTATTATTTAGATGTTCAGCACAACATAGCCATCTGGTGTTTAGCTCTCTCCCCTCTTCAATACATAGTATCTGAAGCTCTGCTACACAGAGTGCAAATCTGTACTCTCTCAACCTAATAAAGAATAGATGACTACTTTGAGTCATTAAATTTGAATCCATCTCTTCAGGCAAAATGCTTTCTCTTTCATTACATTACTGAAGAGAGCAAGAGGTGGCATAGACATGATCATGACTGTCACAATCAGTAATTTTATTTAACTGGAAAATTTTCAAACCTAGAACAAAATTTTCACAATCTCCTTGATTAATGGCTGTATTGCAGTATCTGTATTAGAAAAAAAAAAATATAATAAACCCCAAAAAGTTAATATAGAAAATATTAAACCATATTATTTTTTACTGAAAGAAAAGACTGCTTTGTATGTTGCATGAATAATTTTAGTAATGACTTTGAACTCACGAATGTTATTTGCAAAGTAGAAGGAAATTAAGATATTTTACAATAAAATGCCTTAATGAGTTCCTCTCTTCTGCAACAAGAGGTGAAAAACACATACAAAATAAACAAGCAAAGAGGAAACACCCCAGCATTTTTCCCATCCATACAATAATATTTCTCACTGAAATTCACTGATTTTTTTTATTGGTCTTTGTTTCCTGACACTGATGGCACTGGTGCTTAACTAGGTGCAATTGCAGTGCACTACCTGACCGCTAGATCTTTGGCACATCTATTATTGGATAATATTTATTGGATATTAAAATTTATATTATTTACCTATTATTTATTTTGCTTTTGTGGTATGGAGTCAACAACCTTAAAGCCAACAGGTAAACTGAAGGAAGGGGACAAAGGAGCATTAGTACAGACTGAAACTATATAGCAATGAAGTAAGAAGACAGTAAGAATTACATGGCCGAGATATCTTAACTGCCCAGAAAAGCCCTAGGTTGTGGAGGTAACAGATTTCAAGTGGAAAGGACTAAAACAAGAAAGTGACAGTCTTTAACAACAGAAAAGAGCTTACATCTGTGCAACAGTATACCTATTAAAATGTAGGTGTATTTCCTTTCAGATGAAAAATATGTGTTAGACCACCTGATGACTTATCTTGTTATGGAAATAAAAATAATTGGCAAAATCCAAGATATAAAAGACATAACTAAATGTTGGGGTTTTTTCCCCTACAAATTACTATATGTAAGTAAATCCTCAAAACTTCATCTTCAAAACTATGATAGGAATATGGTATTTGAACATAAAATGGTCCAGTTCCCCCGTCCCTAGATGTATGCCTCTTCTATAGCTAAAAGATGTTAGTCTGTAGTTTTTCAGAAGTAATCCTAAATAATAAGAAGAAAGGAACAGGGAGTTTTTCCATACCACTTAGTTTCCAATTTTACCAAACAGACTTACTTTACATCAGAGGTTCTCATGAAAAAGAAGGAAGCTGACAATCATTTTCAGATACTCACTCCAATTCAAGCTGAGTAAAGGATGAAATTCAGATTACCTATGTACTAAGTTGTGGGGGGGTTTTTTGTTTAATATGGAGTAGGTTACCCAACACTGTTTCAAATGATCTAATTCTCATACAAATTAAATGCATTGAGTTCTGGCAATACAAAACCATTTTACTGATTAAAATTTAATTTAAACTAGTACAGCCCCATGAATAGTTTTGATAGTGATCATTCAGAGCTATCAAATGAAAACTGACCATATGGGATAATTCCCTAGCAAATAAAATTCTTAAAACATTGTGATTGTGTCTGTTTCTTTAAACCAGGTATTTGTGTTGAGCAATGCAAATTTCATTCTAATTACTGATTTATTCAAGCTTGTGTGAGAAATTATGACTCTGAGCCTTTTGTAATTTTACAGTGATGCAGTACCTGTGCAAAGTATGCAAACAATATTTGACATTCATTTTCAAATTATGTTCAGTGATGGTCCCATATGTCAGTATAATTCTGTCTTTTTCAACTTGCCTGCCTTACTTCCACGTCTATTTTCTCCTTTTTTAAATGTGAATCCAATTCACTGATCACACATATGTACTAAGACCAGTAGTATATCATGTCAGTAAAAACAAAAGTTGACTGTCTGAAATTTCACTTTATGAGAGAGAATGAGAAAAGTAAAACCAACGGTTCTCCTACAGGCTGTTTAGTATTCATTATTTATAGTCTTACCCACACACATAAATAATTTATATACTTATATTTATGACTGTGATGACTGATTTAAACAATCTAAGATAAATGCATGACAGTGTAATCTACTTTATTATCTGACACATAGGAAAATGAGCTGTCATTTTGTATTTATATATTAATACAGTACAATAGCATAAAGATGTGGTTTATATTCCTGAAATATTAACTGCGCATACAAAAAAATTAGTATTTTAATTGTATTTTAATATTGTACTACAGTGATATTATCTGAATTTTATTGTAGAAGAAGATAAATTGTAATGCATTTTATTTGTTGGAATATTTTACATAATTTCTATTAATTTTACCTGTAAAATAGATAAAAAATGCCAGAGTACTTGTTGCTTGATGACAGGAAACATTATTAAACTGTAGTTCACATTTAATTGTAAGAGTAATGCTACTCAATCTCAGTCATTCTTAAGGACCAACAAATAGCAAGGTTCAAGGTTACAACACAAGTAATTACTGTACTTACAAGTAAAAGAAGAAGAATTAGATTATTCCTCTGGTATCTTCTACTCTATTCTACTACATAGCAAACTGAATTATGCTGCACATCTAGAATGAAGTGTTACAGGATAATTTACATGATAAGATCTTGCACTACTTGGAGGAGTTATTAAAGAAGCTCATAAACTTCCCTTCTGAAAGATATATGCAGCAGTCCATCTTTGATAAAGAGCAGCCAGAATTGAAATATGTACATTCATCCTGATCCCTGATCTCTGGACAAGCTGTTACATATAATGTGCAGATAATATTTCTTTCCACTTGCATCACAGCGCGATTGTAAACCAGAATACAAATTGCATACTGACTATCCTTGAGCAGTGTTTAAAAATTATACAAATCTTTGTAAAACCATAGCATATCAGAAGCATTCTATTTCATTATACCAATCCTATAGATGCATGAGGCAGCTGATTCTATCAATTCATATTCAAAGCAGTGCAACTTATTTTATTTGTTATCTTTGGTTTTGGTTGGTTGTTTGGTTTGGTTGGTTGGTTTGATTGGATGGTTAGGGTTTTTTAAATCTTTAGCTCTTTGCTGTTCAAAGGGCAGGGAGGGTTATTTAAATTACATGTGATCTTAATTACCACCATGAAACATTGTAAAGGTTAATAAAATTTCTGATTGTTTGGAAATATTTCTGAGAGTAATACATGAAGAGAAAGGGCATACCACCATTTTTCAAATAAAAGTAATTGAAACTAAGTTTTAATTAAAGGATTTTTTTTTTTCCACATTTATGTATTTGGTATCATTGAAGTATCCATCCATTACCTAAAACATGCACACAGCCCAACTCGTATTTCTGAATCATAGCAACATCTCTAATAATTTAATGAAAATATAGTCAGAAAATATTCATTTGTTCCATAAAATAATACTAATGGTAACTACTGTGGACAACTTATTTGTCAACTTTAATACTGTTTCAGTATTCTAGAAGGCCTACTGTTTTTATTGGTGTTATTAACTTACTAAGAAATAAAATCAGCATATGCAACTAGTATGTGGCAGGAGTGCTGTAAGTTGGTGACTAGCTAAACTTAACCATTTGCACTTACCTTTACAACTGTCATGTAAAATTTAACCCTGTGGTAAATTTAAAGGCATAAATCATGTTCAACTTCAACTACAATAATGTAAGCATCTCTATTCTGTTTATTTGCCCATATCCCAAAAATAGGGAGTCAAGGGACATTGAAAAGAGAGCAGTTAGTGAAAGAAAGATGAGTTAAGCCTAAAAAAAATCTAGAGAACTGGAAAAAAATATTGTTGGAGGGAAAAAATGAAGGAGAAATGACCATGGAAGAAAACAAAGAAAACAGAAAGGAAAAATCCGAACTCAAACCCAAACAGATAATTCCCCCCAAACAAACAAACAAACAAACAAAAACCCCAAAACAACAATAAAACAAACATACAAACAAAAACAAACAAAAAACCCAAACCAACAATATCCTCCTTCCTTTTCTTGATTATTTTTGGATGTTTTCTGAAAAGTTAATTTCAGCAGCAATGAAGAATGGTGACAGAAAGAAAGACTACATGGTTAAATAACATGAACGTTAATTAATTTTCTAGCTTGTCTGTAATGCAGATCTAAGACATGTTAGTGACCTATATTGCCACATAGATGTACACAAGTCTATGGGACTGGATGAGATCCACCCAAGGGTACTAAAGGAGCTGGCAGAAGTCATCACCAAGCCATTTTCCATTATTTATCAACAGTCCTGACTAACCAGGGAGGTCCCAGTTGACTGGAAGCTAGCAAATATGATGCCCATCTACAAGAAGGGCTGAAATGATGATCCTGGGAACTACAGACCTGTCAGTCTGACCTTGGTGCCAGGGAAGGCTATGGAGCAGGTCATCTCACAGCACATACAAGACAACCAGGTGATCAGACCCAGTGAGCATGGGTTTACGAAAAGCAGGTCCTGCCTGACTAATCTGATCTCCTTCTACAAGAAGATGACCCATCTAGTGGATGAGGGAAGAGCTGTGGACATTGTCTACCTGGATTTTAGTAAAAGCTTTGACACTGTCTGCTTGGGGTATTGATCAGTAGTCAACTAAATATGTCATCAGTGTGCCCAGGTGGCCAAGAAGGCCAATGACATCCTGTCTTGTATTAGAAACACCGTGGCCAGCAGGAATAGGGAGGCGATCGTCCCCCTGTACTCAGCACTGCTGAGGCCACACCTTGAATATTGCATTCTGTTCTCTGCTCCTCACTATAAGGACAGAGAAGTGCTGTAGTGTGTCTAGAAAAGGGCAGCAAGGCTCGTGAAGGGTCTAGAGCACAACTCTCATGAGAAGCAGCTGAGGCAGCTGGGGTTGTTTAGTCTGGAGAAGAGGAGGCTGAGGGCAGACCTTATGACTCTCTACAACTGCCTGAAAGGAGGGTGGAGAGAGGAGGGGGACGGTCTCTTCTCCCTTGTGATGTGTGACAGGACCAGAGGGAATGGATGTAAACTGTGCCAAGGGAGGTTTAGGCTGGATATTAGGAAACATTTCTTCACTGAAAGGGTTATCAAACATTGGAATGGTCTGCACAGGGCAGTGATGGAGTTGCTGTCCCTGGAGGCATTTAAATGGTGTGCGGACCAGGTGCTTAGGGACATGGTTTAGTGGTAACCTTGCAGTGTTGGTTTGAAGGTTGGACTAGATGATCTTGAGGGTGTCTTCCAAGCAAAGATATTCTGTGATTCTGTGACATGCATATTTCTCATAGAACCCCAATGAAAAACCTTAATTTTTTTCAACATCTACCCTGTAAGAATATTGTACCCCTTACATTTTTCAATATGTTTTTAATAGTTTCCTGGAGGACTGGTACCTGTCAAATTCTTTGTCTGTGTTTTTCCAGTCAACTTAACAGAAACTAAGCAATTTTTAATAGCTCCACAGTGATTAAGAACTCATTGAGGCCATATTTATTTCATCACACAAACCCTTACCTACCAAAGAGAGGACAAAATGGATACCTCTGGAAGAATTTTGCTACTGTATAATTGTTCCCTTGGAAAATTTATTCAATACGACAAACTCCACATGAAATCTTGCAACCTGAGCTATCAGTGAAATGTGAAATACTGATACTGAAGTGAGCTCTAACCAGATATTATTTCCTACTGTCATACAGTTTATAACATGTAAGGATTTTAAATGGACTTCAAATGCTATTTGATATATATTCTAATTTCATTCTAAAATGATATTGCAGAATAAGGGGTAAATTAAAAGTGGCCACTTTCATTCTTAATTTCACCCTCATTCTTTCTTTTAATTGTATTAGGGGTTTATTTGTTTTAAAGTAAATAAATTATACAGAAGTGCTATAGGCTATTTTAAATCTATTTGGGAGTTTTTATCAGTAATATGTGCAGACTGATTTTAAACTACATTATTTTGAAAGATCTTTTTCTTCCAAGAAAACCAGTCAAATAACCTAAAAGGCTTTACCTGACAAGTCGTAATTAAATCCTAGAATCTCTGTTTCCTTAGTAACCACTCCCAGCATCACTAACATTTGAGAGAGAGCAGCAGGTGCAAAAAACCATAAAAATGAAAAATCCTTTTTTGCCAATTGCTTATTGAAATATTAGATTTAAGTATTTAATACTAGCTTCCTACTGATTTCAGTGCTTTCTGAGTACAATCTTCTATCAATCTTCTAAATAATTATACAGTACTAAAAGTCAATTAGATATTTTTTCTTTGGCATTCCACATTCTTGTGCTATAGGATAGTGTACTTGCATGCACTCTTGTGGTCTGATACAATTGCATGTTTCTGAGTCAAGTACATACTCCTAATGTAATTCTAATATTCTTCACAGGTTGGGTTTTTTGTCTCATATTTTTGAGTCCTGTAGTTTGTCATATGAATGTATATAGTGCTGTAAAAACTGGGAAGACAACATTTACATGAGCTTTACAGAGTAAAATAGGCTTTAGCGTAAAGCAAAATTACACAATCAGCAACTTAAAAAAGGAAATACGTGAGGGAGGACAGTCTATATTTTAAAAGTAAGATTTTCAGCATGTCTTCATATTTTTCATATTTCATATTTCTACTGTAACTACTTTTTATAGGAATAATTTAGATTTTTTTAATGTCTTCAGTCAAAATGAAGTAAGTTTACATCAAAACAATGTCTTAAAAATCAGGGTTGTCCAGCAGGGCCAACTGGATGAGAATGAAACCAAATTCATCTACTGCTTCAGTGACTCTGCTTGAGGGATGAATATGACCCAAACATAAAGAGGCAAGAAGACTTAGATAAGGCATTTAAGCAGAAATTATAGCTCCCTGGCCTTAGATTTTTAAATACCACAGTCACCTTGAAACTTTCACCATCTATCCTCACTTTTACGTCCCAAGTTATTTTCAACAAAATAGCACTTTGCTCAGCACAAGAACAAGCCACTTTACAGTTTAATGTGTTGAAATGCAGGTGTGCTTATGTAGTGTAGCTAAACACATATTTTGAATCCACAACAGTGTAGTGCCCATTTACATAAATGATGGCTTGATAACAGTCAGTCATCTCTGTTATAATCCTACTGTATTTTTTTAAATTACTTCCTAAGTTCCTACCCCTTGGGGTAACTTCCCCCAAACAAAGCTATAGATTGAAAAAATAATAAAAGAATAAGCAAAGGAAAAGGAGAAATTACATAAAAGGCAGATCATCCCAAGATACCTCTGTTTGACTATTTGCAAGTCTTACAGGCCATCATGTATCCATTCTCCTTTGTTGGTAAACCAGATATTTAAAACACAGCTGTAACTAATCTCAGTCTGTTAAGAGTCAATGGAGGCATCGAGCATGAAAAGGTGACAACAATTCTCCTTCATGAGGAGGAACAAAAATAAAAGAAAGACTAACAAATTTGTTCAGGTATTACCAGGTACCAAGGTCATGAAAAGATATTGGTGTTTCTGTCTTGTTATGCTTGATCAAATTCTTGGCATTAAAGTTTCTCTGCAGCTTAAAATTCTACCTCTGAAAAACCTCGTAAGCATTTACTCCTATGTGAGAAGGTGCAAGCATCCTATTCAAGCCTGTGACTCTTTAGCATTAGTCTTAAACCTCATAAAGAAAGTCCTTCCCCTATATCACTGATCAGACACATTTAGCCAGTGGCTCCAGGTATGTCATTATCAAGTTCAGTTCCCCTGTTTGACCTGAGACAAATTAAATGCACATCTGAGCCTTTCTAGCACAATAACTGATCTATCTGTGTACAGAACACTCTCACCTAGGCTTGTTGAAACCATTTCGTTAGACAGAAAATAATTACACATCTATTGAGGCAAAGTTCAGGAATAAGAATTGCATTTCAGCCACTTGTTAAAACATCCATATGGGAGGCATAGTTCTGATCGTAATTTTTTTGTTCCAATAACTGCAGTAGTATTTTAAGTTATTATTCTATCCTGGTAGAAACTGGAAATCTAAATGATAACCTTTCTGTGTAGATGTTCCAGTTACTGGATTTGACACTTAACTTTGCTCCAACCTGACATATACTCACTAGTGAGAAAAATAAAAAGGACCAAAAGGAATCTTGATTATTCCTCCAAAGTGCCCACATCCTGCTCTTATGCTCTAAACACAGAAGTAAAAATTATTTTCCCAAAACCAGTTAATCTCTGTTCTGCTTGAAAAGAAAGATCAGGTACTGCATTTCAGGAAAGGACAAGTGAATTCAAATCATGGGAGAACAACACTTTTGCCCAAATTGCTAAAAGGAAATTATTTGACACTGATTATCAGAAGTTTGTCACACCACCACCATCCACATATATCTACTATTCGCCAGATAGTGTACAACTGGAGGGTAACATGTTTGTGGGGTTCTTTTGGGGGATTTTTTTAAGGCTTTATTTGCTATATTAGTCGCAGTAGTACACTTGCTCTGAGAATGTGATTTACATGCCCTTTATGAGAATTTTAATGGAATAAATACATTGTATGTTACATAAAAAATACTGGGTTTTTTCAGGAAATATGCTGGTTGCATTATTAGTTCTCTTATAAGAACTTCTAATTTGTACCATTTAGAATTTAGCCAGAAGGAACTGGAAAAAATAAGGTAGAACTGCACTGTGCCCAGAAAACAAAAAAAAACAAAAATAGGTGAGGCTAATTAAATATGTTCACTAGATATATATTACATTAATTGCATTAATAAGAAGAATAGAAAAAACCAGTTATTTTTTATGTTGAGTTAGAGGCAGTTCTGTGGCTTTTTATCACAGGGTGTCAGGGGTTGGAAAGGACCTTGGAGATCTTCCAGTCCAACCTCCCTGCCAGAGCAGGATCATATAATCTAGCATGGGTCACAAAGGAACCCATCCAGGCAGGTTTTGAAAATCTCCAGAGAAGGAGACTCCACAATATCCCTGGGGAGCCCATTCCAGTGTTCTGTGACCCTTACAGTAAAGAAGTTCCTCCTCGTGTTAAGGTGGAACCTCCTGTGCTCCAGCTTACATCCCTTCCCCCTTGTCCTATGACAGAGCACGAGTGAGAAGAGGCTTTCCCTTTCCTCTTCACACTCAGCCCTCATATATTTATAAACATTTAGCAAATCCCCT
>JANIJG010020388.1:0-46463 GCA_024611175.1 Megaceryle torquata | reverse complement strand
ACGCGACAGGGTCCTTGCAGGTAGATGTAGAGAGCGTTGAGGTGTCCCCTCAGCTTCATGTTCCTCAAACTAAACAGACCAAAAATTATCCCCCATTTAAAAATTAAATACATTTAAAAATAAATATTTTTTAAAAAAATAAATTTAAAAATTAAAAAAAATATATTATCCCCCATTTTTATGAAGGTACTGAATTTTTCAAAGTGGCAATATCTAATGATATTTTGTCCAGTTCTTTTTACTGGCAGGACTGTCATTCAGTGTTGTTAGATTGCAGCTGGAAGTCATATCTCTGTGTCAGTTTTAGTATGTCATGTTGGGTTTTTTTAGACCAAATAGTACTAACTTTTAAAGCAAATATTATATTATTCTGCTGCTCAAGAAACTACATTTCTTACCTATATTGGAATAGTCAATATTTTGATTTAAAATCAAGACAGTAATCCTTATTTCAGTTGGTCAAGAAAGCCAATGAGATCAATTAATTTATTCAATGAAGCTGAATTTTTAATTTATCAAGTCATTCTTAGAATTTCATTGGATTCAGTCAAACTGCTTTCTAGTCTTTTTGTAAACATATTCCTTTCTGCAAAATAGAATCATAGAAATTCTCAAATTAGAAGTCACCTATAAGGATCATTGAGTCTAAATCTTTGCTCCTCTCAGGACACCTAAAACTAAGAGTGGCATCCAGATGCTCCTTGAACTCTGACAGGCTTAGTGTTGTGACCACTTCCCTGGGGAGCCTGTTCCAGTGACCAACTGAAGCTGAACTTCCCCTGACGCAGCTCCATACCATTTTCATGTGTCATATCACTAGTCACCAGAGAGAGATCAGCACATGCCCCTCCACTCTCCACATTGAGGATGTTGTAGACTGCAGTGAGGTTACCCCCTCAGCCTTCTCCAAGATGAACAAACTAAGTGACCTCAGCTGCACCTCATAAGTCTTGCCCTCAAGGCTTTTCACCATGTTGGTCACTCTGCTTTTGATGCACTCTAATAGTTTGATGTCCTTCTTATATTGAGGCATTGAAAACTGCACACAGTACTTGAGGTGGGGCTGCACCCATGCAATGTAGGGTGGGACAGTCACCTCTGTTGGCCAGCTGTCTATACTGTGCTTGATGCACACCAGGATGTGATCGGCCCTTTTGGCTGCCCAGGCATGCTGTTGATTGATATTCAACTTGCCGTCAACCCAAACCCCAAGATCTCTTTCCATGGGGCTGCTTTTCAGCTTCTTGTCCCCAGTTTATACGTGTAATGAAGGTTATCCCATGCCAGGTGGAGAATCCTGAAAAAAAAATTAAACCAGCAAAGCTCTGGCCTGCTAGCTTGTTCAGGTCTAGTCCTATGACATTTCTTTTTGCAAAAGTTCCTTTGTGGCTCAATATTCATTCATGACAGATTGTAGAAGTGACAGTATGCCATAAAACAACTCTTAAAATCAGATGATTGTAGTTTTCTGAATGTAGATGTGGTTTTTAAATGTTATTTAGAGACGTTAGTTGGCAATAAATTTAACAATATTTCTTTATAAGATTTTGTTTTATGGTTTCTCAATTATCTCAGCTTTTGAGAAAAAGAAAACACTCATTAAATTAGCTCACATTTCTTAGTAATTTGCAGTCTTGTAATGTTCTAATAATAAATTATATGACACAGGGCTATCTAAGCTGGCAGGTAAGTACTCTGGTAGTGCTTCAGGAAGAGGCTGGATTTAGTATTTGTTTTGTGTCTTCCCCTAACTTTAGGTGGGTTTTTGTTTTGTGAAATGTATACAGTTTATCTGTACATTACCTTATTGAAATGACTAATAAAAGGTGCAAACACTTTCTCATTTTACAGGTCAACAGCAGGGACAGGATGGAGTAAAAGTACAGCAGGCCACAATAGCTCCTGTTACTGTAGCAGTAGGTGGCATTGCTAATGCAGCAATTGGTGCTGTTAGTCCTGATCAGATAACACAAGTGCAGCTGCAACAAGCTCAACAAGCTTCTGACCAGGAAGTGCAACCTGGCAAGAGACTGAGAAGAGTTGCCTGCTCATGTCCTAATTGCAGAGAAGGAGAAGGAAGGTAAATGTACTTATCAGTACATACATATTTAGGTATCTTATCACAGCTTGCTTATTTGGGTATGAGAGTTTTTAATATTGCCTGCATTTTTAATGTTTTTCTTATGAGAAAATATGTTTATATATTTCTTTTTAGACAGGGGATTATAATTGTCTCTATTAGCATGAAAGAGCTTTTCCTAATAGCTAATAATATTTCAGAACATAATTACTTACTTAGTTAAATTTTATCTTTTTAGAGGCAGTAATGAGCCAGGAAAAAAGAAACAACATATCTGCCATATTGAAGGATGTGGAAAAGTTTATGGCAAGACATCTCATCTTCGAGCACATCTGCGGTGGCATACTGGTGAAAGGCCATTTGTATGCAACTGGATTTTTTGTGGCAAGCGATTTACAAGGAGTGATGAGTTACAAAGACACAGAAGAACCCACACAGGTTGGTCAGCCCTCTCTTTGCATACTGCAGTAACTCTGAATCATAGCGGCCGTGGTTAAACAAGGATATCAAAATTCTCACTTATTAGGATCTCTGAAAACTACTTTAAAATGTAAAAGTAACTTTAAACCAGAGGAAATGGTAGATTTAAGTTTTGATCAATTCAAGCTGACCGTGAAATCAGATAAATAAAATGAGATCCATTTCAAACTGTTTTTCTGTACCTATGCTAGAAAAACATGACCGTTTAATCACAGATAGCTGATGTACATTCGCTAGTGCCTGATCTAAATTTAGATCAGGCATGTAGGATTTGCCATGAACCAGGGTTGTTGTTTCCTCAGTTGGACTAGCTCAGTCCTTAAGAAATTTATTGACCTAGTCTATACATCACATTTGATCTGGTTTTTTGGTTGGTTGGTTGTGGGTTTTTGGTTTTTTTGGTTTGGTTTTTTTTTTGTAATTCCAAGTGAGAACTGATAAAGTTCTCTTAACAATTCAGGACAGTTGGACCTTATAGAAACTGGAAATTTTATCAGCCTTCATATTTCTAACCTCAAGAAGCCTCAAGTCTTAAGTGCTAATTACATTTGGACAGTGACAGGACTTTTTAGTATGAATTTATCTCTCTTGACATAGATTTCATACTTCCTCATGGAGCTTTGGAATTCATGTTTCTAAATTCCCTTCTCATCCCTGTAGTCTAAATAACAAAAATATTCTTTAAAAATTCTGTTAAGTCATTCTTTAGGGGCTTTTGCTTCTCCTACTCTGTCAGGTTTCTGGAAGTTTATGAAAAGTCACCAGTCACCTGAAATTCAAACTTCTCACCAGAAAATTAAAGCATAGCAAATATTTGCTGAGAACATTTTAGCAGTGGAGAGTAGATTGCCAAAATCCTGTTACTAAACAGAACACACCTGGAAATCAGACAGGTAGAGAAGAAAACATAGTATCCTTTTAAATACACTTGAAATGTTGAATGGAAAAAGGTTGGATTCAAATGATCAAGCAGTGTTCAGTGTTGTCTTTCAGTAACATTTTGGTTTTGTTCTTCTTTTAAAAAAGGTGAAAAGAGATTTGAGTGCCCAGAATGTTCTAAAAGGTTTATGCGAAGCGACCATCTCTCAAAACATGTCAAAACTCATCAGAACAAGAAGGGTGGTGGAACAGCTCTTGCTATTGTTACCTCAGGAGAACTGGACTCTTCAGTTACTGAGGTTCTTGGTTCTCCAAGAATTGTCACTGTTGCTGCCATTTCTCAAGATTCAAACCCAGCAACCCCTAATGTTTCAACAAACATGGAAGAATTCTGAAAGGATCATTTATACGGACGCCTAGTGCTGCACTTAAGTTTACATACCTTTCAGGATATGGAAGTGGGCTGGTGAAGTGGATTACAGAGCAGGAAACCATGTTTTCAGTCATGACTTCTGTAAGTGTTCCAGGTTGGAGGGTCAGCATGGGAAGTGTACACCGGTGCAACAAGACAAAAATTTCAAAAATACAAACAGCGCAAATTGATGTCCTGGAAAAACAGATGGGGGAATATTATTTCCATACTGTACTTTTTAGTTATATATCTGTACATCATGTAATGATTTTAAATGAACTTCCCCTCCTGTTTTAGCATTGTATGTTAATGTGTTTATATAATCAGATAATATTGGTGTAAAACAGGGTGGACCTTGACTAGGATTAGTATAAATTGATGAAGGTACTTTGTTTTTAAAATGAAATTGTAATATTTTCATGAGAACATTATTTTCCCATAAGGCACAGCAAAACTGAATACAGATTGAACAACAGTGGAAATATTTTAGGGTTTTGCTCAATCCATAGAACATGACAGTTGATTTTGGCCGTCTTTTCTCATATTTTGGAATTACTCAAATAGCAGTTGGCTGATGCATGCTGGAAAGTGGTTCTGAGGTGGACCTCAGATTAATTTCGACCACTACATTATAGTAGTGTGTATAAATGACAATCAGCGAGTTCTAATTCTTCTCTTTGCTTGGAGAGTTAAGGTTATGTAGAATTAGTGTGTGCAGTAGGAAAGATAAAACCACAGAAAGATACTACTGTAAGATTTTACAAAAGTAATGGTGTCTTTATGTAGGATGAAAAATGAATATGGCATCTTCTGTGTCAGTTTTTGCTATTTCATTATATTTTTAAAACATCCATGGTCTGTTTCTAAGTCATAGGTAACATCAATCATAACTCAATTTTAATATTTAAATGTTTTAATTTTGTTAGAATTAATGAAAATTAATCAGATAATTTGAGTGTTGTAGCTCATTCTCCAGTATCTTCTCTGTAAATACTAGTTAATTATATTGTGGTTAATGTGCAGAGTTCTTTATGCTTTGACTTAATAGCCAAAGAAAAGAATTAATTACCACATTTTAACCAAAAAAAAAAGGTATTGAAAATAAGCATTTTCTCTCTTTTCCCCTAAACATTACTGTCTTTATTTTCTCTTCAGAGACAATATGTGGGCTAGTAATAAATATCCGTTACGATCTAATCTTACATTAAGCCTCCAACCACATAACAAACTGGGGAAACAGGAATATAGTTACCTTTTTACTACATGGCTTTTTATTTCAAAGGTTTGGTTACATTTTTCAGATGTGCCAGTTTAATAGGAATATAGGGGAAATGAAAAACAGCAACAACAAAAACAAACTGCATTTTCTATGTGAAAACTCCAGTACGTGCAAGGAGGAAAGATGGCCAAATATTTCATACTCAGGATTTTTAATTACTTCCCATAGGCATAAATGTAACCTTTTACACATACAGTCATTTGATAATAATTCTCATGGTAGTTTTTTTAAATAATTTATACACCAGAATATTTTTGATGTAACTAAAGGAAGTACAGTGCAAGAAGAGTAAGATTTTTTTTTTCCCTGCAAATTACAAAAGGCAGAATGTGCTTGGTAGCTGTTGGTTTGAGACAAAACAGATACCTTGTGCATTCCCTCACAAACATAGACTTCTCATCTGAATACTTTATCAATCTTGTGGTGTTTTCTGTATTTTTGAAGCAAGAGAAATACCGATCATTGTTTACACTGTGTACACTTTAGGCCAGCCCTTTGTAGCAAAATGCTAAGCTGAAGGTATTTTATACTTTCAGTTTACATAAAAAGCTTTGAGATTAAAGAAAAACAATTTTACACTGTGGTTATGAATTTCAAGTTTCTTAAAGCTTTTGTAGACTTGTAACAGAGTCTTTAAATTTTAGTTGGGTTTTGTACATTATTTTGTATATTTTATTTAAAGTACTCTTAACTGATGTATCTGGATTTAAAACATCAGAATCAATTAGATGTTACATTTAATACAGATGAACATTAGGTAGTATTAACTGTTAATTTTACTATATATGACATGAAACGTCAAATATATATTTTATCATTATGCTTCACAATCAGTGCTATAAATTTCTTTATGCAAAGAAGAACTTTCCTGATGTTAATACCATGTTTCCTAGAAGTTAACAGTTTTTGTAAACTGAAGTTCTGAGCATTCTGCACAACCATTTCATATATAATTTTTTTCATGCATACTTATGTATGCAGATAGGAAACTGAAGTCATTTTTAATCTGCAATGAATCCCTATTATAGACGTATCAGAATCTAAATCTCGTTGGCTTCCTAGCATCTCAAGTACATTAACTTGTGTTAGCAGGTGCACATTTTACCGCTGGAATTAGAAACATTTTGACAGTCTGTTCTGCATACCATTCTGAATCCACTTTTCTGTCTTAAAAGGATCGTAAATTTCAATGTCCTTTATTTGACTCAGTGGGATATAGCTGTTGTAAGTAATAGGGCACAGATGTGCAGTAGTATCTTGTTTAATGACATTTCACTGTTCATTCCCTTTGCCACCATTAAAAATTTTGCTTTCTTGTAATTATCAGTGCAAAGTGTATTTACCATGGTAGAACTCCAGTGTTAGAATAGTTTTTTTCTTACAATATACTTTCTTTGGTTAGGTTTGTGTATGTGTTGCCGATTACATTAGAAGTTGGTGTTAAGTCATTATTTATCACATTCTTTCACAAGAGCTATAATAAAAGTGTGTAATCTAGGAGAAAAAGTTAATTTGTCAAAGTTAAGTAAGCATGATGTTTAGGTCCTATTTTTCAATTTTATAACTGTTTTACTGCAACAATATTTGTATTTAAGTCTTCATTTTAATGCCTTGTGGTGTTTTTTTATGCATGTCACTGAATTGTCATCCCGCAAGAATTGATGTGCAGCATAGGGTATTAAATCTACATAATGATTTTGAAACAGAAAAATAGTTGATGGTAAAAATGTAAATGTTTTGCAAAAATTCCTTATAAAAAAAGTTTTGTAGTAATATTTCACTTGTAAATTTTTCTAAAAAAAAAAAAAAAAAAAAGGAAACGGAAAAAAATGAAAGTAACATTTCCCCACATCTAGAGTTTAGAAATTAATTCTGCCAGCAAAGCCTGTAAGGCATTAATTTGACACTTTTACAATGCTGATTTGTATAATTTTTTGGTGGGTTTGGAACTAAAATCATGTACAAGTTGTTGCCTGCAATAACATTTTGCAAGTAACCTATTAAAATTCCCTTGAGTTTAAAAGGTTTCTTCATTTAATTACTTACAATATAAAGCAGCAATAAATTATGTTTGAGTGATAATCTGTTCATCAAGAAGAACACTAGAAAGCAAATGCTTCTCAATGGGGAAAGGTTGGCAGCAGCTTCTGGATTTGTGTAATTAAGACCTGCACTTGCTGGTCAGCGTTTCCCAACTGGCAGACTCCCAGCAGGGAATTAAACCAGCAGATTCTAGCTCAGCATGAATTCTGTGGGGTTTGTTCAGCTCTTGCGAATGGAAGTTACGGTTATTCCTGAATATACCAAAGGATATAACCAAAGGAAAAAAAGCTTTGGAGGTAAGCAGTTATGTACACACACACACAAATAAACAAAAAAAAAAAAAAAAAAAAGATAATCCAGTTTGAGAGCGAGCTAAAGAATAGAAGTGTCATTAATTGTATTTCAGACAGAGAATGAATAGAACAAATAAATGGAAGCCCGAAACTACTGATTTCAACTCACAGGAAATATACTAAGCTATTCTTAGTTAAATGTAAATGGGCTCTTTCATTGTGTTATACTAAAATAACATTGATGGTATGCTAAATTGTTATATATAATGGTGTAATAATAATTATTGTTTTAATAGTAAAAGAACTTCTATGGTAAGCCTTAGTATTTTTCAGTGAACAAGTAGTAATATTCCACAACAGAAGAAATAAATACAGAATCACAGAAACAGGTTGGAAAAGATTCTTAAGATCATTGAGTCCAGCCATAAACCTAACGCTGCCAAGTCCACCACTAAACCATGTCTCTTAAGTGTCACACCTACATCTAAGACGACCACTTGCTTGTTCCATCTTCCAAAATAAGGTGGAATTTAAGATTTGTGGCTTCTAGACTAATACTGCAAGACAGAATCATCTTTCCTCTTTCATAATTGAGACCCAAAATCAATTATCTTTATTGTATGGTTGATGAAATACCTGTTTAAAGTCTCATTAACCTCTATTTGAATGCAATGATTTTGATGCCAGACAAACTTGCTGAGGTCAAGCTATGTGATAATTCAAAGTAACTTCATCTGACCAACTAATATGCCTTCATTGATTAATTCTTCAGTATTTTGGCACTGGCATTTTTATTATTAATATATACATGGGGTTTTGAAACAATTTTTAGATTAGTGGTAAGAGTAGTCTTCCACTTACACAGTATCAGAAAATACAAGAAGATCTAACAGGACATTGAGGATAAACATGCAAGTTGCATTTTACCCATTAAATGTCATTGTTCTAATCTGTGAAACATGAAGTATAATACCAAATTGAGTAATCTCTTCTGCAACTTCAGATTCAGTACCATTACTATAATTTTATGAAATTACATTTTATATTTACTTCATTAGCTTAATTTTACAACCAGCTGGGTAGCAAATACCAGGGTGGGTTTTTTTCTATATGTAATACTTGTATTTAATTCAGATTGAAATTCTTGTTGCCACTTTCACTTCCTTATGCTTTCCATTTTTCTGCTTCCCATTCTTTTTCCTTTCCCAAAAGCTACTTGGATCATTGCCTAATATCCTGAGGCTTGTCAATGCACCTGGAAATGCTGTGGGGACCCACAGGTACCATACACTAGCCTTGCTTCCTAGAATAGCTTCTGTAGGGAGAGGACAGCGAGATATTATTTCTAACAAAACTGGGTGTTTGTTATTACCAGCAGCTGGACTGGTGATGTAATCAACTGATGTGAATGTTGCTAAAGGCACTTTCTCCAACTAAGCTAGACAGTAAGCCACCACAAGTGGGGGTTTCAGCTCCATGTGCCCATTCTGTAATACCAGTCATTTACCGTTAACAGAAATGTTCAAAGGTCCCTTTTTTTGCCATGGAATTCTCTGTCTTTTCTCTGGAAGCATTTGCATTAGAATATTTATAGCTTCGAAAGGATTTTTAACAGGCTCTGACTGATATTTGGGAATTGTTCAAGTGAAATGTTTCTTCAAATCATTCCACTAGCATTGCTGAAGGTTTTTTTTTCTGTCTAGTTTTTAGTTTGTTGAGTAGTTTATTCAGCAAGGATCAAAAATTACCTACTTCTAAATTGCCAGATCAAGGAACACAGGCATTTATTTGACTTATGTGAGCACTAGTGTGCAATGGAAGATTCATAGTATGTAGATTACAAGCTTTGCCTGTAGTTGATACTTTTATGTATGGAAAATGCCTATCCTTGAATACTTTAATAATGTCTTACTATATTTTTTTTAGCAGAACTTTTTCATTCAAACAAATGAACAAAAAAACCCCAAACAAAACACAAAACCACACAAAATTTATGTCCACTTCTAGAGTTTCTCCTAGGAAGGAACCCTTTCTGTTCTAAAATGAATTGTATTGGAGACCAAATATATTCAGAGGTTTCCTTACCAGCAATACCTTTTACAGCTTTTCTAGATTTTTTGACATTCTCCTCAGATCTGTCCACTATGTTGTATCCTAGCCTTCCATTATGACCTCTCCTACTGCATTTTCAAAAGCTTTTTATCTTAATATTATCTACTTCTTGCTAAAACCATTGCAAAAGCAGACTGGACAAAAGAAGTACTCTGTCTCAAATATTTATACTGGAAAACACTTTTGGAAAGTATTTTAGTTGAATGAGGTCTCTGTTCCATCCCTACATATTAATGGAAGCACAGTCCAGGGTAGATGTTAAAATAGAGTATAAATTTGCAGAGCAAAGGGGTGTTTCTCAAAAAAATGTACTGCTGGTCCGAAATTCTGTTAATTTTTGTTAATCTTAAATTCAATGCATAGCTTCATGTCACTTGTATATATTATCAAGGAAATTATTGGGAGATTCCAGGAATAACCCAATCTCTCAGCTGGCTGACCTGGTGTTGACACATTTGTCAAAGTCTGGGAAAATTTTTAAAGCAAAACCAGCATGCTCTCCATAGACCTGAACATGTTCAGATTTTTTAAAAATGTAATTGAATTAATGAGGTATTGATTTACTTTCATAGCTTAATTTACCAACCTAAACAACTGTAGATAGCTACGGTGTGTGTCGTCGAAGTGACACATAGGCATCTTTCAGGAGTTACTTGAAAGATTTTTGAGTTTGTCCATCAACAAGTTTTGGGTTCATCAACACTATCCTCTTTCTAGCTCCGCTCAGTCAGCTCCAGTTCAGTCTTATAAGTACAAATCCTCTGCTTACGGTTTTAAAAATCTAATGAGCTAATACGTAAAATTACACAGATAGGTGGAACAGAGCCAAGAAAGTGAAAGCCAAATCAAGTGAATTAACATTTTATAGGGACATATTTTACTTCTATCCTGTTACAATTTTTACTTAGGCATGCCAGATTTTCATCACCTTCATTTGTCAGTTCCTAACAGGAAGCATCCATAAACACATGTGGAAGATATATTTATTTAAAGGAAAAAAGGTTGCTAGACCATAAGCAGGATTCTGCTGGGTGTACCTTTTCCCTCGCAAGTCTTAGTTTTTTATTGACAGCTGTCATTAAATCTTATTGCTACTGGTAGTGGGAAAAGAAGTCAAAATAATCGAAGGAGGAAAAAATTACATGAGAGTAGGATGAGAGAGATTATAAAATCCCTAATTAGCAGGAAAAAAAGGGTGATTTTATAGAAGAGTATATTACAAAACAGAAGACTAAAGAACATGGAAAAACCTGAATGGGATCTAAAATTATAATAGAAGAGTAGGAAAAGTAGTAGTTCCCATTTTGATCTAGAAGGAGGAGGAGAATAGGCAAGACTGTTCCATTGCAAATACACATTATTTTAATGCTTTTGACTTTTGAAACAATACTGGTCATACACATGATGGAGGCATCTTCTTTCTGACTTGATGGGCAGAAGACGCCACTGAGTACTCAGTAGACTCACTACTAAAAGTTCTTTAAAAGTGGAAATCCTTGTTAGTGTTTCTTTTTCTAAACTGCTGGATTTGCAAGCACAGTGGAATATGTTAAAGGTAGAGTCCCCTGACAGCTGTTCACGGACATAGTAAATGTCAGTCTTCCTGGTTCTGTTACCATCTTTTTACATTAAGACAAGCAATCATTTGTTTACAGGTTGTCATAAACTGGAAAGATTTTCTACTTGCACAGAAAAAAAAAAAAAAAAATCAACTTCCCTCAGCTTTTTCCCCTCCTCTTTTATAGCAGCATGAAACTACGCAAAAAACAAGTTGGTAACTTTGATAGAATAAAAATACTCTGGTTTAAATAGTAAGAGCTTAAGACATGAAATAGTAATAAATTTAAACTCCTGCTCTTAAATAAGAGCAGAACTGATTTCACTGTCTTCCAAGATCAACTTACTGAAAAAAAATTAAATTATGTATTTTGGATGTGCTATGGTGAATATGGCTTTTACATTAAACAGAATCTACACTTCTACATTAGCATTTATGAATTTCATTTCTGTTGAACTAAATGCCCGAAGTCTCCTCTAATTAATATTGAAACCTTTGGGTTACCTCATCTTTTTACCCTTTAAATTTTAAAAACTAGTTTGCCATTGTGGATCACCTAGAAACCACCCTGACTGCTATTTATTATTGCTGTTTAGCCAGTAATAATGAGTGATTGCACTTTTGTTCTTCCCTTAGTTATTACTGTTCAATAGCCTCTATCTTCTGTTTGTTTTAGCACAGTGGTCTGTTACCACTCTGTTAGAATAAAATTTCTGAGTCTTTAAAAAACTCTAGTTTGTATTAGAATGTTATCTAATTAATTGGCAGTAGCTGACTGACCACCCATAGCATGCATGTGAAGAGCAGAGAGCTAGAGAGCAGTGTAGTATGTAACAAGCCAATATGTGAAGAGGCATTACTTGCAAATATGCTAAATTTAACCCTGTCTCTATTTTATCTCTTCCATTCTTTCAAATTCTGCATGTGGCCTCCAGAAAAACAAACAAATATTCATTATCCTTGGTCTAAAGATAGATGTCCAGCAAGTACATAGGAACAAATGAAGTGAAAAATAAGTTGGCCAAGTACTTATTGCAACCAAGCCCTGCCAGTTGGATAGCAATAATATGTTGAGGGAAATCAAAAGTGAAATTTATTGGGAAAAAAAATATTACAGATTTCAAATATATTACAGGTTTAAAGAAGGAATTTTAGGGGATCACCTTTTAGAGAAGAAAAGGAAAATTAATGTATCACAATAATCTGTATGAATCTCTTCATTTAAATGACTTCATAGATTGTACCTCAGCTGAACTAGCTAGACAAAGCTTTCCACAAAGATTCTACAAATAGCAGTTCTTAGCAAGGATCAGAAAATTATTTTTTTGAAGGTGCCAGCCCTTTTCCTTTCAGGAAACAAAAGATTCTACTCAACTACTTCACTGAGATCTTGGGAATCAATACCTGTACTATGTACATCTAGTCATCTCTGTCCCTGAAGATTTAAGATGATTTCAAATTAGTGTTGAATTTGTGGGTTAATCATCTGTTAATTGTCCTTCTGACTGCCCAACTAAGAGATTCAATTATCCACTCTACATACCATTGAATGTGTCTATTCATTGTGCTACAGCTGCAGCAGCTAACTACAAAATGTATGCTGATGCTTTCAACCAAACCCTGCTGAATTGCACTGCTAGAAGACCTTCTGCTTTGCTGAGTATCTGAGACAAAATTTAAAGAAAAGAATAAGCCAAAAAAAACCTTGAGGACAATTTATATCAGTCTGTAACCAAGGTTACAGAGGAAGTCAGTAAAATATTTAGGGTCAATCTTTAGAATTTTTAGCCCTCATTTAATGCAGAATTATTTTATTTTCTTTAAAGTGCATTTCATTTCCCTCCAAGGAGATGGGGAAATTACTTGCCTTCAATAGATAGAGAAATAAGACTTTTTTTTTTTTTTTTTTTTTTTTACCAATGGCCCTTTAAATTTGTAGACTGCTCTGATGCGATCCAGGAGGCAGGTTTGTTTGTCTGTGGGGAGCCTTGAAAAACCCCTGCACTTACAGAGTGGGACAGCTATTTTCTCTGCAATTCTGTGATCCCACAAGAGAAGTAGATCAAGCCCAGCAGTGAGGAGCTATATTGCACAGATCGATGGCTCCAAAGAGCAAGAGCAGTGGAAAGAAGAGTTTTCTTACTGTTTCCTCGAGAGGGGTGGAAAGTGCTCTAAAAAGTTGGTTATGTGCTAAATGTTGACCAAGTGAAGCGTGAAAAGCAAATGGATGGCACTGGCGAGAAAGCCAAACTTCAAACCCTAGCAACAGTGCTGAACTCCAGATGGCCTCTGCTGAGGGAAAAGTAATTCCCTTTTCTAAAAATATAAAGACAAAGGTGCTCACAAAAATGAAACTAGGGGAAGAAATGTAACATTCCCTGTGCTGCAGATGAATGAGACAAAAATTAATCAAGGAGTGCTACAGTTTCTTGCACAAAATGAGAGGACAAGCCAGCTCCAAAGGCCTGTTGGGCAGCACCCTGGCACACAGTGGATCGCTGTCACTAGGCATTACCTTGCTATTTGTACTCAAATTTCAAAGAGAGCTTTATATGCAGTACAGCAGGACTCTGCACATTCAGAGCTTTGTTCACCTATCTGCATTTACTTCTAGGGTATGTTGGTGGTAGAGCTCAACCCATAGTCACTGTTTTGTTTTTCCTAGATGCAACCTGTTTTCCTTGAAAAAAAAAATCGATGATTATAGAGGTATTTTAGATGCTCATACCAGGAGCATGTACATATTTTATAAGGGTGTCATTGCATTACTGACCTGGGGGAAAACAACTTTTCTGAGATGAGTGGCCATCTCAGATGTGCTCTACAGTTTGGCTGACCACTATGGGCTGATAAAGGAATGAGCACCCTGCAAGAGCCAAACTGAAGAAACCTCAAAAAGAAGCCCATCACACACCAAATGAAACTGAATTTCTTTGCAAATGACATAATGTTTTTCTCTTAAAAAAACTACACTTGTTTTTGCTTTCACTGAGGTGAAAACAAATATCCTGCAAATATCTGTATTTTGTTTGTGCTTCATCAGATACAATTAGCCAGTTCTAGCAGCGGTGAAGTTGGGAAGGCAAACATTAGTGACCTGATCCTTCTTTCTTCTGCAAAAAGCAAACTCAAGGAGCAGTTTTGAATCGCAGTAGGAAGTATTTATTATGCAGTAGCTCCACAAAGCAGCTGTCCTCACACCACGGCATAAGAGGCAGTTACTATTCTCACGACCTGAAGTGTAATCAAAAGCTGCCCAAATAAAACCAGAATAGCTGCAATGCTTCCCTTGGAGCCCCTGTCCCTGAGTGTCCCAAGGGATGCGGTGGTACTGGGCCCCGAGTGGGAACAGGACATTTGCAGTCTGGTTTATTTCTAAGGGCTTCCCTCTGACGGGCTGTTCTGGCATCCCCAGGGCACGCTGGGGAGCAAGTATGGGCAGACAGCAAACGGTTAATTTATAACATTTTTGTAAACATTTGCGAAGGGAGATGCTGATATAGCGACCAGCAGTTCATACATTCCCGCCGGCGGCGGGGAAGGATGACGTGTGTCGCTCTATAAGGACCCGGTGTTGTAAACGATCAGGAATTCCTTCAAATCCGTCCGCGACGCCTGTGCCCTCCTCCCCTGCCCCCTCCTGCGGGGGCTCCCCCGCCCCCGGGGCTGCCGCAAGTGACGGCTGGGCCGGGCCGCCCCCGCGCAGCTGGTGGAGGGAGCGGAACAGCGCGGAACTCCCGAGCTTCACGCCCGCCCTCGGTGGGACTTGCGGGTGGAAAACCGCCAACCTCAGGGGGTCTGGGACGCGATGAGCGGTAAATAGGGGGCGGAAGGGACCGGGCGGTGAGGGTTGTGTGCGCAGCGGCGGGAATAAATCGCCGCGGTGGGGGCAGCGGAGGAGGGGTTGGTGTTTTCTGTTTTAGGTGCGGTGGGTGAGCGGAGCTCAGCTCCGGGTCCCTCGGGCAGTGGCGCCCCCGCCGTCCCGCTGATGGCAGTGGCCGGGTAGCGCCGGTAGCCGCTGCGGGTGCCTCCTGCTGGGCCGTGGATCTGAGCGCTGGGCTTTTCCAGGGAATTTAGAAGGTTTTTGTTGTTCCTCCACCCGGAGTGACTAGTGGGAGAAAGCAGTGGGTTTTTTTTTTTTTCTGTGGAGGTTTGGTTTTGTTTCGTTTGTTTTGTTTTTGTTGTTTTCTTTTTTGTTAATTCCGAGGCTTGCATGGTTTTGAAAGTCTGAAGAGCATAGCGACCAGCGGTGAAGACAGTGAGAATGTTGTCGCTCAAGGAAATTTAATTTCAGACTGAAGCAAAAAAACTTCTTTGGCTGGGGTTTGGTTTACTTTTTTTTTTGGTGGGTTTGTTTGTTTGGGTTTTTGTTGTTGTTTGTTTATTTGTTGTTGTTTTGGGTTTTTTTTTTTTTTAGAGGAGATAAGGGATGGACAAAACCTCAAATTCAAAATTAACTGCGCATGTAACTCCTTTTGCTTTGCTGTAAGGCTGCACTTGTATGTTTCTCAGATAAGCTGAATGAATTTTAAGAATAGTTTAACTTTGTGATAGAAACCAAGGGGTAGAAATGCTGATGCTTTACAATGGCAGTCTTTCTTCCAGCCTCTTATTCCTTCTCGTCCCTTGAAGGTATGTAGTTTTGAAGATTTGTGCTATTTTTCCTCTGCTATACTGGCTCTGGGGTATCTGTGTTGAGAACTAGGAGAACCGTGTAAAGTTTATCCAAGTTAAAATGTTCTGTGGCAAATAAGTTATTTTTATAAATTCAGCATCCAACTAGAAAATCTGTGAAAACTTTGGCTGTACACAGCATAGCTCCCCTTTTCCAACCTCTCCTTCTACCAATGGAGTTACGCTTGTGCTATGGCCAGGACTCAACATTTCTTATGTATAGTTACTGATCTATGCCAGGAGCATGCTGACCTTATCTGAGGGGATTATTTCTGTGCCGAGTAGCTGCTGCAGTCCCTCTTAGCCCTATGCCCAACACGATTCAGTGGGCTGTAACCTGACCATAAGGGTCACTTAATGCTATATGTACTTGCTGGCATGGTGGAGGAGTGAACTGATCTCTTGTTGGCATGGTCCCAGGATGCACTCAGTTTGGTGTGTACTTGGTTATGGCTTTTGACTTTTTCAGGGAGGTTAGAAGTGTTTTACTTCAATAAAAATTCAGACTGTATTTCTGAGCAAGCAGTGAAACTCCAGTAACTTGCACAGCTGCCAAGTAATGAAATACAGAGCACTTTTTGAAGAGTTAGTTTATTTTTGGATATCAATATATAACTTACAGTGAGATTATGCGGTTCAAAATATTCTTTTGGGTCCCACTAAGTTAAGAAGGCATGTATATAGAGTTGAACAGAATTAGGTTTTGTAGCAGTATCATCTCATGTCCTAAAAAAGCAAGCTTGCTGATATCTTGAAGTGTGACCCTGAGTCCCCCTATCTGTTAGCTACAAAGCAGGCTCTCTGGAAGATTAAGACTATATGGCTCTTTGGCAGAGCAGAGTATAGATGACTAAATGCAATGTATTGAAATACAACACCAAAGAAAGGTGGTGTGGAGTATCCAGAAATGGTTTTCAGAAGTTTATTTGTATGCTCATGTTTCCAAGCCCAGAGGCTTGGAAAAGGTTAATCCACATCCATAGGGATGCTGGAAAATCAGGTTTAGGAGGAAGATAAAGGCGCATATACGTGTTCATGTAGTATAGGTGTTCTGGAAAACATTATTTGGATTTGCAACTTGCCTGTTTACATATTGTGCTTTCTTCTCTCAGTCCCAACAAAATGTGCTGAGATTGACTTTTATGATGCATCAGTTGTTGGCAAGCTCTGCTGGATAGCTGAAGCTCTCTTCACCTGGTTTATTCTGTCTAAACAGTAATGCAACTGTGACATTGTCAAACTAATAACCTGCATCTTACTGGCTTCAGGTGCCACATGAGGTGGTGCAGAAGGCTGTCTGTGCTATGAAGAAGACTACAGATGCTTTGGAATGGAGAACAGAAAGGACCTTCCACTTAGGGAAGTGGCTCAAACACGACTCCAATGTACAGTAGTATATATAGAAATATTTATAGCCATATACTTGTATTAAAGCAGCAAAACCAAGGATGAGATTTTAAGTAACAACAGAGACAACTGATGCGAAATAACCCTTACAAAAGGAAAGAAGTGCCCCTTAAAAAAAAAAAAATACTCCACTCTTTACAGACTCAGCAGTAATGACTTGTTGCTGGAGGTTTAATTCTGTGTAGCATGTCACTCCTGCTTTCCCTCAGTTGCTTTTTGTATAATGGATGTGACTACTCTCATCTGAATTGTTTACAGCATGAAATACATATATTCTTTCCTGTGCTCAGGTGTCTAGTGCCATTCTTGATGCAGTGATAGGTGGTGCATTTCTTGTCCAGTCTATGTCATTGTGAAAGATGAAGGATGAGTCACTTCCCTTGTGGGCAGCGATGACTAACAGTCTCTCCTTCGGGAGTAATGACATGGGGAAGCTACCACTGCTAGGCAGGGAATTGTCACCTCAGTCCATCTCTCTGCTGACTATATGATGGAAATACAGTTTATTAAGCCATGTGATTAAAGGCTTTTACATCTCATAAAGTAGGAAAGCTCATAACAAGGTAAGAAGAAACAGAATAAATGTTTAGTTTCCCACCAGTTTTCCCAAGATTGTGCTGCTTCTGAAATGTAAACCAGAAGAGATTGTATACAAACTTGTCTTAAAAGAGTTATTTGGATTAAGCTATAAAATAAGTACTTGCATGAGATTTTCTTAAAGAACAAGGCATAAGTATTTAAATTGATATATGTGCATTTTCTTTTAGTGTACATGTCTTAAAGTTGCATAGAAACCTCTTGCTTTATTAACTGTACTGTGTAGTAGACGCTCAGGGCTGGATACAAAATGTTAGGAGGGTTGTTTTGTTTATTGTCTTGTAAAAGTTATGGGAATAACATGAAACATTTATTTCTTTTGAAGTGTAGCTGAGAGCATGTGAGTATCTTGAAGAAAAAGTAGAGAGGGACTCCTACCTCTGCAACAAAAATTTCCTTAATTCATTTGAAGCTCTGCTTTAAACCTATGTGGATCTATATGTGGTACAAAAAAGTGGTGGATGTAAAGGTGTTGTACTGTTCTTTCCAGGTCCTGAGTCATGCCTGTTGTTTTGATCCTGATTATCTGGGACTCTTTCCCAAAATTTTGATAAGCATTATCTCATCAAAATAATGTGTTAAGTGGAAATACTCTAGTTCTTAGTAATTTTTTGTAATTACAGATACAGAACCAAATTTTGAATTGAGGAAAAGACCAATATAGTGGTTCATGTCTGTAGCTGGGATTCAGCAGCCCCAAATTAAGACCAGGAGCCAAATAAGTTTCAGATAAGAGTTTTAGTTGTTATTCCTGCATTTCAGGGAAAAAAAAAAGATGTTTCTAGAAGGAAATAAATGTATGATGTTTATGTATTATAGATACTGTGTATAAATACCAATGGCAGAGGTAGAAAGAATAGTTTTCATCTTCCTATACTTTGTTAGCAGCATTCAGATTTCAGGATGGTCATTATCTCGGTGGTTTGATCTTGAGAGACAGTGGTTATGAATAGGGGCAGGGATAGAACTGCAACTCTCCTGCAGAGAAGGAAATCTCTTCTTGATGGAAGCACATGACAAAACTCCCATCAACTTCAAAGAAGAAAGATTTCACACAGGGCAAGCTGAATTCATCTGAAATGCACTGTTGGGCAGTCTGGAAAAGTCTTTTTTTAAATTATTTTTTATTTTAAAGGTTTAGTAAGGAAGAGAAAAAGAGTGAGAGCAAATTGTGACTAGCATAAAGAAAATAGGAAGTTGACAACAGAGTTTGTTGCTAAATCTGTGCTTATTAAGGAAGCCGATTTTTGTGAAGCCTGGTGTAGGCATTCAGCTGCTTTAGGTATATCTGCTTAGAATGAGAATGGGAGTATTTCTCCTTTGGTTTATTATGGAAACAAATACCTAAGATGTGGTTGTTAAACAGTATCTGTAGCACTTCTGTGCCTGTTTATTTAACTAGCATATTCTGTAGAGAGAAGCCAAAATATATCATCAATAGCACATGGTAAAGTTTTAACTTAAATATCTTATAACTGCCAGTCTCCATGTGTTGTTCATCTGCTATTAAAAAAAGGGCAAAAGCTTCAGAAACAAATGCTTAGAAGTATTTTAAAACCTTTTGAAAATGAGAGACTCCATTAAAAAAGTTAGAAATATTGAATTTAATGCTTGTTCAGTATATACACAAGAAGTTTCATTTATAGCCTTGATATTTAAATCTAATCTCTAAACTCCAGTACCATCTCATACTCTTGACTTCATTGTTTAAACAACAGAAGATTAACCACCACACACACCCCCCAAACGTCAGTTTTACTCCTTTTCTGTACTGAAGCAAACCTAAACCCTATCAGATTTATGAAGTTTGGGAAGTTTAAGGGTTTTGTTTTGTTAAGGGAGAATGAGTTCCTTCATAAAGCCACAGATGAACCCATTAAATTAATGTCTGCCTTACAAGTCATTAGGGAGCATTCACCCTCTTCATGGATGAAATGGGAACTGGCCCAAGTGACAGATCTCAGGGAGGCTTTTAGGAGGGAAGGAGGGAGCAGGGCTCTGGGCTCAGCTGCTCTGAAGCATCTGGGGGTGCTCAGGTGCAGGCTTGGATAGTGTGAGCTTCAAAGTGCTGAAGAAACCCTGTGTCAGTCTCTCAGGACCTAATAAGCTCTTGGGAGAGGGATGATTGTTAAGACAGATAAACAGAAGCACTGTGCTGCTCATCCAAGCTTCTCTGGCTTATAATTTTGGCCCCTTGCTTACACATCACAGTTGAGTAATAATTGCAAAGCAACAGGTATACTGAGACTGCTGTTGTGCTATTTGTGTCTTTACTGTCAAAACAAGCAAAGCTGAACCCGAAAAGTGAACTGCGAGTTTGTAACTATTTGAGCAAGAGCAGACTTGCATCACTATTTTCTTTATTGCTTCCCTTTCTGTTATTTTTCAATTTCTTGTGTATGAATCACTCTGGCAGAGAGGAGTGAATGTGACATGGTATGGATCTCACAGCACTTTTTTAGCTGCACTAGGCCCTAAAACTGAGTTCATAGCAAGGGTCCATCTCCCTGAAATAGTAACTCAAAGGTTACTTGTTAATTTTGACATTTGGCAATAAAATATTTTGATTATTTATTAGTGGCTATTAAACGAGAAAAAGGAGGGTCTTTGCTCTTCTAAGAGGATTTGTTTATCCTGTTGGGAAAATACTGGGTGTGGGGGATATAGTACTATGTCTGCTTCCCTCTCCCCCATCTGTTTCTACATTTTGAAAAGAGGAGAGAGGTGATAAAAGTGCTGTAAACTACTTCTGTGTTTCTGAAACTGCTCAATAGTAATTGTCAGTTGACTGAGAAGTCATACTGTCCCCAGACATAATTCCCATCTTCAATACAGTTTGAGAATTTCAAGTACGTATTTATCTTGATAGAAAAAGAAAATATAAAGATGATTTTGATTCAGATAGCCATTAGTTTGAGAAGTGTGCCTTGGATTATCTTGTTCTTCTTGGATTGAAAGAAGCAGTTTACAGTATGTCACCAATAGCCAAGTTAATGTTATTACTGATTTGTAATGTTACTTCTCCTACTTTGCCTCTGGGTCTTCTTTTTTTTTTTTTTCTCTAAGCAATAAGGAAAACCATACATTCTGGCCACGTTGCCTATTTTTTAAGATATGGAGCATCATATGGCAATTATGAAAAATAAAACAAATTATCAAAGGACTGATGACAGGAAGACCCCATCTTCCCATTTCTATAGTTGCAGCAGAGACTGACTTGCATGAAATATATTTTGAAAACAAGTAAGGATAGACTGCTGTGAGACTTATACAACATGGGGAGGAAAAAAATTATGCTGCTTTTGGTGATATTTTTTGTTTTGTTTTAGTCTCAGGTGTAAAGTGGTAGTAAATTGAATTAGCAAGGAAGCAAATGCTTAGTGTTCCAAATAAAAATTGTTATTACTCCATTTTTTTTTAATAATTAAAGGGTGATTTAAAGTATTTTCTGTGAAATTAATATAATTTAAACACTGCAATTGCTCTGCCATATGAAAACATGAATTTCCAGGAATTTATATTTTGGGTTTATCAATTTCAAAGGTAAGACTTAAAACTGTTTGTAGAATTGGGATGCTATCGCCAGAATTTGGAATCACATGAAGCTATGTTTCCAGAGTACCGAGTTCCAGAGTTTATTCTCTTGAATTACCTTTTAAATGTGTTTTCATAGATTGCACTTCTCTGTGGCCTTGACTGGGGTGCTTAAAGAGTGTGTCCAGCAGGTTGAGGGAAGTTCTCCTCCCCCTATACTCTGCCCTTTTGAGACCATATATGGAGTATTGTGTCCAGTTCTGGTCTCCCCAGTTCAAGAGGGACAGGGAAATACTGGAGAGGGTCAAATAAAGGGCTATGAAGGTGATTAAGGGACTAGAACATTCCTCTTTTGAGGAAAGGCTGAGAGCCCTGAGGCTGCTGAGCCTGGAAGAGAGAAGACTGAGAGGGGATCTTAAGAATGTTTACAAATATCTGAAGGGTGAGTGTCAAGCAGAAGGGGACACTCTCTTTGCAGTGGTGCCCTGTGATAGGATGAGAGGTAATGGTCACAAGCTGGAACACAGGAAGTTCCACCTCAACACGAGGAAAAACTTCTGAACTGTGAGGGTGACAGAGCACTGGAGCAGGCTGCTCAGAGGTTGTGGAATCTCCTGCTCTGGAGACTTTCAAAACCCACCTGGATATGTTTCTGTGTGACCTGCCCTGGTGATCCTGTGATGGCAGGGGGGTTGGACTCAATGATCTCCAGAGTTGCCTTCGAATCCCTTCCATTCTATGACTTTAATGTGAACTGAACATTTACTATACACGGTGTCTTATTGGTTTTGATGAGCTTGGTATTAATCTCAATGGATAGCATCAAAAAGGAACATACCACTAATTGTTAGGATGTGCATCTGTTACCTATAGAAACATCAATAATATGAGCTATGTCCCAGAGAACTCAGAGTTTAAGTATACTAAAGGCTTGATTTCAGTTTAGTACTGACTGTGTAAAGAGATGATTGATAATCTGTTGTTGGATAAGTGAAGATTTATAATGCTGTCAATAATAAATTATTTTGAAAGCTCTGTTCAGGGTCAGCTCCTTGCTTTATGTTATGGCACTGAAGCAGGTGTGCCAGTGTACGAGTAAAGCTATAACTGAGGCAGAAGAGATTAATTAGTTTAAATGAAAGGACCAAAGGAGAAAAAAATAGTAGATGAGAGGGAGAATGTAAACTTTAGTGTTTCATTAATATTTCTTAAAATGCTTTGCTTTATTAGACCCTCTTTTTGTAAACACTGGTAAAGTGTCATAAAAATGTTAAATCTGTTTAATATTTTTGTTAACTATCAGCATTCATTCAAACACCAAGTTACCATGTAAGTTGCTTATTAGAAAATTAAACAGTAAAATGCAGATTCTTCACATCTGGAATAATTGAAAGCAAATGCTCAAAAGATCTATTGCCAGTAAATTCTGAGAGGGTGTTTGGCCATGATTTTGATTAGTAAATATGACTGAAAGTGTGATCTGTGTCTTCATAAACAGCCTTTTGTGGTGGTTTGACCTTGGCTGGATGCCAGATGATCACCAAGACATTCTGTTACTCCCCCTGTCCTCCTCCAGGGGGAAGAAAATAAGATGAAATACATAGGTTAAGATAAAGGCAGTTTAATGAAAAGCAAAGCAAGATTGTGGGCATGGAAGCAAAAAATTCCAAAGATTTAATCTGTACTTCCCATCAGCAGGCAATGTCTGGCTCCTTTTCGGGAAGCAGGGCTCCAAACATGTAGAGGTTGCTCTGGAGGACAAACTGATGTTCCTGCACCGCTTCCCTCCCCCCTCCCCCCCAATTTTCTAGCTTTTCTTGTTGAGCTTATGACGTCTGGTATAGAATATCTGTTTGGTCAGTTTGGGTCAGCTGCCCTAGTTGTGTTCTCTCCCAGGATCTTGTCCATTCCATCCCACTGCAGGGGCACTGTTGAAAACCAGCCTTGGTGCTGTGTGAGCCCTGCCCAGCAGTAGCCACAACATGGGTGTGTTACCAGCACCTTTCCAGCTCTCCATGCAGAGCATAGCACTGGGAGGGCTGCTATGGGGAAAATTAACTCCAGCTCAGTCTCACCCAATACACCTTTTTAACTCTGTTTTGTTCGTTTTGTGTTTTGTGGGATTTTTGTTGTTTGGTTTTGTTTGTTGTTGGGGTTTTTTTGTTTTGTGTTTTAAAGTTTTCTTCATATCAGAACTAAATTTGGAATTTCAGTCTTGTTCATCCTTAAATGTAAAGGGTAGTGGGGTGAGAAGAGCTCTGTACTGTCACAGTGCTGTACTTAATTTGAAATTTAGGGGCTGTTTTTTGTATTTCACAGGCAAGGCCCTAATTCCAGGGGAGTACTACATGCCATTGAATCAGTGGTTAATGGGTGGTCACATCAGATCAATGACACTGAATAGGGCTTCTGCTGAATCTCTTCTGCGTGGCCTTCATCCAGACCCCCAAACTGAGGTGCACTTTTCTAGAAAGCAAGAAAAGGCAGTAAGTCATTTCAGGTATTTGTAAACATTAAGGAGAGCTTTCTTTTGGTTTGCCTTTCCCCATGCGCTCTGAAAAATGAGACAGCAAAATTAATTTTTGTTGTTTTATTTTATGGTGATTTCCCAAAGTAATTAGGCTTTGCATAAGTTACCAAAGAAAAACAGTTAAATATGAGAAACAGTGAAAATTTGTGATGAAGGGCTGTGTAGCTGTAAGGAGTGTTTTTGTTCTTGTCCATCTTTTCTAAACTTCTTCCCATGGCACTTCTCAAACTCTGGTGAAAATGAGCTTGAGAACAAAGATTATATTCAGGGAATTATTGCCAAATTTGGCTATGAAACTTGTACTATTGTTTAATGGTAGTAATAATAATAGCTTATTACAAGTGAAACAAACTCTCTTTAATTGAAAAAGATATGCAAGGTTATTTACTTGCCAAATATTAAATATTGGGAGCTGTGTTTAATTCTCTGCTTCTTCCATACTTGTTACTGGTGATGCTGTGATGTCGGGTAAGTGAACAGTATGAATATCCCAGTTCATTACCCACTGAAAGCTTTTGGGGCCTTTTCATGCGTTTCAGCTGGCATGGATCAGTCTTTATCTGCTAGTAGAATTGAGGCATATAATTCAGTATTTCTCTGAGTGCAGTTGTAAGTTGCTTGAGTTCTTTTTCTACTCTTTTAACAGGTGACCATGATCTTTAATTGTTTTCTTTGTCCTTTCTTAAATTATAGCTTCTGAGTCCTGTTGTTCAAAGAAATGATTAAGATCTTAAAAGCCAAAGCAAGCAGCTATTATCCTGCTTCTCAGGACTTTTTAAAGGAAGTAGAAGATAGTAAGCACAGGGTGAATCAAATATATATTTTGTCTGGTTATATGTGTGTGTTATGGAATGATCCATAATTTGTCTTGACATAAGTGTAAGTCATGAGGGTGAGATATATCAGGCCTGCAGGGGCATGCACATAGTAAATCAAGCTTCTTTGTGTGCTGAGATGGCAGTAGCAAAATCAATTAATATGTGCATATTTTTCAGTATAACTTTTGATTCTTTAGCTGTAGTAGATCTGTAGATAGATAAAAGTTACTGCTAAAAGAAAATAAATAGGGCAGTTAGAAATAAATAGATATTTAGCTAATATACAATTTTGAATATGAAAATAAACTAATGGAATATAAATTATTATATAATGATTTATTATATAGGTTGTAAAATGCCAGCTTCTTCTATAATGTTATTCAGTTTAGGAGATACTAGTTCTGTAAACAGCTTATACACATAAATACTGTCTTGCCTAAAGTTTTGAAATAAAACCTTAAATTACTTGCACATTAACTTTTTTTAATCCTAGTGTTAAATTATTGGTTTCTTGATGGATAATTTTGTATTAGTGAATTGAAATATATTTAAACAGTTTTTCTGTTGATGTATGTGACTAGAAGAAAATATCGAAACTTGTATAGTTCATCAGGTGCCTTTAGTTAGCAAATAGTCTACATTGACAGAGTGTAAGAATTTCCAGGTATCTTCTGAACTTTTGATGCCAGAGATGTGCGGAGTATCTAGGAGGTAATGGATAGATGTTATCCACCAGGACTTTGCCACTTGTAGCTGCCATTGCTCTACAACTTTCATGAAAGTTTTGAGAAGTAAAAGAACAAACTTTATGTAGAACAGAGACCAAACCAACCTGCTTGTATGAGTATGAATCCTTCTCAGGTCATCCCTTACCAGAGCAGCCCAGAGCACACCTGTTGTGCCTTCTACTGAAGGCACAAGCTTCTACAATCTTTGAAAAGAACTAAGTTGTCGGTGTTTGTAACAAACATCCATCTTGAAGTAGATGTGGAGTCCTCCTCCCCTTTGAGAAATGGTAAGCCACTGAACATCATACTGGAAGGTGCAGTGGGGCACACAGCCCTTATAGAATGTCAATGATACTTGTCTCTTGGTGCCAGATTAGTCAGGAGTATTAACTGATTATCATTTGTGCTCTTGTGATCAGCCCTGGCTTGTTTAACATACACCCCCTGGCAGACTTCAGACTTATTTTTTCTTTCATTCCAAGGTAGAATTTCACATTGCCATGACCTAGGCATCTCCAGTGATTCCTGCTTTTTAGGCTCATTGGCAGCAGTCGGAGGAACAGACTGATTATAGAAAGGTGTTAAGCATCCTCAGCTACCAGAAGTGAAATGAAAACCATCCTAGTCACTTAATGAGCCTCTGTGCAACCTCATGAGCAATCTTTGGCTGTAACATGCCACTAAAAAGGACATATCCTTTATTTATTTAAAGGATGAAATTATATTCCTTATTGAGGCTACATTAGTTTGGAAATATAATTTCTTAAACTGTAGCATTTTTCTTTTTTATATTTTTACAGAACTTGTAAAGCCCAAGATACTGATTTCTATCTCAGACCACTGGAAAAAAATATATTCAGCTTTTGGGAGATGGAATTCACAAAGATCCATAATTTAATCCCACCTTTATTTTACATCCTCTGCTTGATATGGAGTTACTCAGTCCTACAGTTTGCCTACACAAATAGTAGTTCTGCTGCCAGAGATTTGCAATCTGCTTATTGACCTGGAAGCTTCAAATAAAGGTGGTAAACCACGTAAGCACCTAATAAATAAATGTTAGTTGATATACAGCACACCAATAACAAATACTTGTTTAATTTTCATAGCAACATACTGTGTTATGAAAATAAATCGTGTTTATACACTAAAGTATGTTCAGTAGTGCTTGCTCATTTTTACCTAGGCTTTTTTGAACTTAACTCCATTTTAATTTTATCAGATTAAATTTGTATGTTCTAGGGAACACTAATTTCCCCTAGTGTTTTAATCCTATAAGTGACTCAACCAGGATAAAGCCTTGCTGGAATTACTTGTTGCTCCTCCACTTTGTGGTGTTTTGGATTTTTTTAATTATTTAAGATGGCACAATTTTTAACTTCTCATTCCGCCAAACCGTAAGAGGGAAGGACAAATGAGGCAAAAAAAAAAAAAAATCCCAAACATTAGGTTTGTTACTTTTTTTTTGTAGTGGTGTACCATTAATTAATATTTTATCCATTTGATCTAGGAAATGTTCATTCATGTGTTGCAGTTTCAAAAGCTGGAGTTGTGTGGAATCCAGGAGAAAATGTTAAGCAAGCAGGTCTGCAGAATATGTTTCTAGGAAGCTGTGAATTCTTTTTGGAAAGAGAACATAGTCCTTTGGTTTACAGTAATGTGGTAGTACTGCATCCTGCACATAGACATTTGTGCTATTTCTTGTTTCTGTAAAGGTATTTGTGAACTTGGAAGTTGTTAAACTGAGGATTTTATAGTGATAATGGAACTAGGCATGAGAGAGGCTTCCAGCACAGGTGGGTTCAGTGTCTACCATTTTTCCTTTAAACCAGAAATTAATTTTCTTAAGATTTCTGGATGCTTTCTTCAGTTGATCTACTTGAAAAGTGGAGAGGGTTTTTAAAATGTTGGTATAGAGCAATGTCTTGCAATCATAACTAAAATAATTCATAACACCATACTCACTAACAATCATGGTACATATATCTGAAAAAAGACTATTGCTTGTTTATTACTATTTTCTTGGAAGATGCTTTTTTTATATCACTTTCAGAATTTTGGTATTAATGCATAGCTATAAGTGTCTGTAAACTTTGAAAATTATGTTTTCTGAAGTATTTAATCTACTTCTAACATGAATTCAAATAAAGAAGCACCCTATCATGTTATGTAGCTGGCTTTGCTTACAGCTGGCTGCTTTCAGGGTGGGTTTTGGTCCCAGCTGCCCAGGTTGCATAGGGCAACTCTGTGCAGGGAGGATAACAGAGGTGCCCAGTGAGTGCCTCAGCACTGGGCTGCTTTACTGGCTACTCCACCTGGCACAACAGCTGCCAGATTTGCTCTCTTCTTTTTTTACCCTGCAGCTCTGTGGAACACAGTGTACTGTCTTTGAGAGGGAGGAGGTATTAAAGTGGGGAGGTGGCAAAACCAAGTCTGCCTCCTTGCATGTGTGTGCCCAAGCCAAGGGAGGTAAGGCAGTTGCAGTACCAGCTGCAGATTTAATGAGTGCTCTGTGACGACTCTTTGTTGACCTGATACAAAAGGTCACTATCACAACAGGATTCATTCACCCTAAATAATCTATCTACATGAAAAATATATTTTTTTCTAATCTCTTTGCTGACTGAACTTGATTTAAATGAAATTTGCCTTCTCTATTGGATGACCTATTGGTTTTTGGGGCTTGTGGGTTTTTTTTGTCTTTGAGGGTGTTTTGGTTTCTTTTTTTGGTTGGTTGTTGTGGTGTGTTTGGTGGGGTTTTTTTTGTGGGTTTTTTTGTGGGGGTTGGGTTTTTGTGGGTTTTTTGTTTGGTTTGGGTTTTTTTTTTTTAAACTTACACCCACCCATTTCCCGTCTTCCCCAAATCCTCAGGCCAGCTGTCTCCTAGCTATGTCCCTGCCATTATTTCCTGATGCTCCTGACACCTGTGTACCCACAAGCTGTACTGATTTTTTGCTGATGCAGAGAATGAGGAGGAGGGGATCAGCCTCCCTGTGGGTATAAACTTTGCTGGCCTTTGGGAGCTCAGACCTGCTGTGTGGTATTTTTGGCAGTGCATTAAGGAGAGAGAGCATTGCATGTAAGGAACACCTGTTTTGGGTAAAGTGTTATTTTAACAGGCAGATTCACTGAAACAAACCCAAATATTTACATTGTTATTGAAATAGTATGTATTAATAATAATGTAGTTGTTAGCAGACTATAGATATTTTCTATTCTGTTAGATGCTGTAGGAAGTATATTCTGTTTGTATGTACACTGATACTTCTTGCAAATATGGGGTTTAATCTAGATAATTAAAAACCTAGAAGAATGTCCATAAACTGGATTTGGACTGAATGAATAACACAGGTTTAATTCATGCAGAAGCTTTGCAAAATTGTTAATGTCTTTGGGGTTAAAATCCTGGTACTGCTTTAAAATCCATAGCAAAACTTCCCATGTCTTAAGGTCAGGGCTCACTATACTGTACTTCTAAATTTCATTGTTCCTGATGAAATGCCATATGATTTTATTTAGGCAGCAGGATCCTCTGAAACATCTTGTCTGCAGGAGATGTGGTTTCATGATGCCCCTTCTCAGGTCTGTATGTAGTTTTCCTGGTTTTGCCTTTACCTCTGTGGACGATTCCCTGCATTTTCAGTATGTAGATGGTGATAAGATGCTTGAATCCCAGTTTTAAGCTGCTAGGTAAAGTACATTAATTATCATATTTGGCCAGACAGATTGTAAGATGGTTTGAGCTGATCCAGTTGAGGCAGTGAGTCCTTCCTTAGTGACTTGGCTGACTTAGAACAAAAGCAACCTTTATAGCATGCTTCTGAATGATAATTCTGCATTGTAAGCTTGCTAACTTCCCAGCTTATTGCCAAGTAAAACACAGTAAATGAGTATTAGTTTTCAGATTTGACCAACACTTACTCATGTATCCAGGCTTAGTGTTGACAGAAGTACAAGCACCAATTACTCTGCTGTTTTTACTGTCATCACTAAAATACATTTTTTCCAGGTTCTCTGGAAATGACTTGCCTTTAGTATTGTCAAACCCAATCAGGAGCTTTATCAAACAATAGTTGTCACCTTACAGCTAATTTGCTAGTGAGGAGCTTAAAGGTTCATGCTATTCAATGTATGATATATAAATAGTGTCCACGTATTTCCAAGAACAAGTTTTATATGCTTCTAGATAGGTGTGTGTTTGGTTAATATGTGGATGGAGTTGCTCAAAACCAAGAACAGAGCAATGATCTGGTTTGTGGTGTGACTGAGGGTTCTGACCCTGAAGAGTACCAAAAGATGCTTAGCTTTCAGGTCACAGGTGTGGGCTTCTCAGACTGATGGTCTAAATGGATCCTTGTGTTACATGCATGTTTTTAAATATATATATGGTTAGGTCAAGGGGCAACAGGCACAAACGAGAACACAGAAACTTCCACCTAAACTTAAGGAAGAACTTCTATACTTTGAGGGTGACAGAGCACTGGAACAGGCTGCCCAGAAGGGTTGTGGAGTCTCCTTTACTAGAGACCTTCAAAACCCACCTGGGCATGTTGCTGTGCAACCTGCTCTAGGTTAACCTGCTTTGGCAGCGTGGTTGGACTAGATGATCTTCAGAGGTCCCTTCCAAACTCTACCATTCTGTTTTCTGTTGCACAAAATCTGAATTTCTTTCTTTGTTATAGAGAAGTGCATGTAGTTCATCCTGTAATGTGTTTTGGGTATATGTGTGTGAGCTTGTGCAGTGTGTTAAAAAAAAAAAAAACCACAATCACCATGAACAAACAAAAAATGCATTAGTTGAGGGGAGGGGAGGTTAGAAAGGAAGAAAATCACTAAAATGAATTTGACATACTTTTCCAAAGATACTGGATTTTATTTAAATGTCCACCTTGGCTACTGGTGCTTCTATTATTTATTTATCAAGTATCTTGCAACAGAAAAGAGATGCAGTCAAGCTGCAAAGAAAAAAAAAAGCATATTTTCTCAGAGATGATCAATAGTTAAGATTTTTAACGGAGGAATAATTGTAGCTTTGTGTACATGTTACTGTTTTTGTTGCTAACAGGATAAAGCAGAAAGTACTGGAGCTCTCCCTTTAGAGCCAGCATGATCTTTCATTAATATGCACCTGTATTTTCTGCTCTACTATAATTTTATTCAAAGTCCTCATCTGTGAACATGGCTAATTATGTTAAGAAAGCACAGATGTCCTATAGAAAATGACTGTTGTTCTGTTGCTTAATACAAGTGGTAGCTGCAAATTAATAAGATAATCCAAATGTAACAATGAGTCAGAGTCAAAAGATATTGTTTACTTAGTGAGTTGACTTCAAGTATTTGAGTAACTGAAGTTTGCTCATAATAACCTACTTAATGATAATACAGAGAGATAATTTGTTTTTGTAAAAAACTTGTTGATGCTCTTTAACAGGAGGGTTAACAGGATGAAAGAGCATAAAAGTAGAGAGATACTGTCATAGATGACTATCCCTCCTATCAAGCTTCCTAAATAAAATACTGTAGTAATTTCCTTTCCTTCAATATCTGTGTCACTAGTACACACGTGTATTGTTCTTCACTGGTACATGTGTATAGATACTGCACTCTTCCTTAAAAATAATCTGTATTGCTAAGTAGGTGCTTCAGTTGTTAACTCGGTTTCTGTAAAGGAGATTAAAAAACAAACAAAACAAAAGCATCACTGTTTGATGAGCATTGTTCAGTGCTATCTGTTAAAATTATGTTTAAAAACCTGAAATACAAAAAGTTTGTGCAGTTATTAGAGGTGAACTATGGGTTTAGCACAACCATATGCTGACCATGAACTTTCTTCCCATTGGAAAGGCATATATTTTATTTTTTTTAACATTACAAGAGTTTGAAGATGATTATACTGAATTTGAAGACAAAACCCTGCATGCTAACAAATGCCTTGCCTCAGATCTCTATGTAGGATTTCATGACTGTTCAGGGTTGGAGTCTGTGTTCAAGATCAGTACCTATACCCATGAAACTTCTTCATTTATTATTAGAAAAACAGTTTTGTGCATTGCTTACATAGTACTTTACATCTAGGTAAGTTGTGTGAATTGAATGCCTTGGAATACTGACTAATGTGTATTTCAGCTGTGGATTCAGAGTTCTTTGATTCTGTTATTTTTTTAATGCTATTCTGAATACAGATTCTTTCCATAGCTAAGGCCAGATCTAAAATGTAATTCAAAGGAATAGAGAGATTCCCTGCTCACTAATATTCTGTATTTGCACTGGACTACAGAAGTGCAAGGAGAATATCATGGATGGCAGGTGTATTCAGGCTCTCAATCCAGTTTAGCATATAGTTAGTCTGAGTAGTTGGAGCATCTTTCTGCAGTAGGATCTTAAGGAGGAATAATTAAAATGTAAGGTAGGGAACAAGTGATTAGAAACAGTTCTTCAAAATAATATTTAGGAATTGTTCTATGCAAAACCTGAGTAAGTGATGACACATTAATAAGAAAGAAGTATGTATATAAGATATTCAAATGGGTGATTGTGCTGAAAGGCACAAGGAGAGATCTCACATTTTAATCACCCTCGATAAGGCCTCCAATGCATTTTGTGCTCATGTATGAGGATTATGCTTCAGGAAAGGGGATTTGTTGATAGTTATTGAAGCTGAAGAAGAGAAGACAGAGAAGAGTTAGAAGTCTTCAAACACTGTAAAGACATCTGCATACAGGAAGGAAATAGTCTATTCTCTGCATCCAGAATGATGAACTTAATTTAAAGTGCAGAAGTTTCAAGTCTGATGATTGGCAAAACCACTTTATGCCAAGCATGATGAATCACTAGAATAGTTTGTGAGGGTTGGTGATAGGCTTTCCATTACTGAAAAATTTTTCAGGGAGGTCTAGAATAACATTTCTTGGAAATGGCATAGGTATAGCAGACCTTGTCTTGAGGCAGAAACACAGGCTAATTATTCTTGTAGTCCCTTCTAGACATACGTTTCTATGACCTTGTAGACATCACACTTAAACTGTGTCAAAATAGTGTAAATGAGTTGTGGTAAGTATTAGTAATAATTAACACAACTACAAATTTTGAGTAAATTATTGTTTTTCTTAGCATGTTGTTTTTGCCATTGTCAGCAGTAAGAGTATCTTGCATTTAAATCTGTCATTTACCCTGTTTCTTTCCATACTTATTTTCTCAATGAATTCAGCTAGTATGGTATGAAATCTACTCTTTCAAAAGGCAGATAACTTATAACTTCAAATACAGCAAGGAGAATGGAAGTAGACTTATCCTCTGATAAGTCACTTCTGCTTGTCTCTTGTCTGGTACAAGAGTAGTGCTGCTACTTACAACAGTAGGCTTCCCCCCCCCGCCCCCCACTCAAAAAACCCCACAACATTGACATACAATTAAGACTTTGAATTTGTGTGAGACACTGAAGGAAAAGGCTACTGGCTTATAAGAGAGAATATATCTGGAAAGGGGAAGAAAACACACAGGTTGGAAATGTGCAGGGTAGGATTTATAAAGTGTCTAGAGTGCAGGGTATATTCCGGGGTCAGAAAATCCTAGTTCCATACTCTCTAGGATCTAAGCTAACCTGTCATTCTTTAGCATTCTAGAATTCATCTGATTTTAGACCAATTTAAGAGCATATTTGGAAATATGTGCTCTGTTTGTCAGCACGTGTTCTGGTCTGAGTTAGAACAGAACTAATTCTGTTCAGTGATTTTACCTTTCATCTCAATCTCTTTTAACTAACTGCACTGTCTGAAGTTAATGACAGATTGTCACAGATAGTGCCTGTTTCTCGCAGTGATGATGCTTGACGCTTAGTGTTACTAGCAGTGTTCAATGTGCAGAAAGGCTCTTGCCTATGCTTGCTTCTGTGCAGGAGCAAGGTCACTGCTACATCTTGTGTACCACACCAGGGGTGCAGAAAGTAAGATGCTGTACCTGTGGGGAGGAGTGGCCAGAACAAGTGACCCTAAACTGATCACTGAGGGATCCCATTCAGTATAAATGGGAGGGAGCAGCAAAGGATTCAATATAAAGCTGAGGGATCATGGGAGTCAAGTTCTTGTCTTCAATGGCCAGTGTCCAAGGGGGACAACAGTAACATACCCCATGTAAACAGTATTATTGTTCTGTAGTGACAATTCCGTCAAAGGTATCTGAAATCCTAAGTTATGTGAAAATTGTTCCCCATCTCTCCCTCTTCTGATCCTTCAGTAAATATGCTTTTAGGTGATAGCACAAAGGATGGAAAGCCCCTGTAAGAGAATTAGATCCATTGGAATTAAAATATTGAGTAACAACCATTCCAACTATTGACCACTGACATAGCTACTAAGATACAACAGGGATGTACCATCCTTTTCCCAGAATTTTGCTGTTCTTGGTATTCTCACGTCTTGCTTTGTGCATCTTTTCCCCTCTGGATCAATTCAGTAAGAATATGTCTATTTTAAAAGTGGCCAGCATAGACAGAACTCCATCTAAAAATAAATAATGTGCGAAACCAAAAGTTTTCACCATAATTTCGTTGTGAGTTGCTATAATTAAATGAAGAAAACTGATTAGGTGTGGGTTTTTTCCCTTGCAGAGTCTTAAAGTCCAGAAGCTGCTTTTATCTCTTGGAAATATGTGGAGATGTTGAAATTCCTTGACCAATATGAAAATCAGACCTACTGTGAATGGAAATTTCAGGTGGATAAAATTTGTTACTTCAATTTAGACCAACATCTAGTTAAGTGTAACCCTCAGAATGGCCTCCTTAGTATGAGTTTTGATCCTAAGGTGTGTAACTGCAGTCAAATTTGTATCTGATCTTGTTCCTTCATGTCATAGTCATAAAATGACAGTAATACTCTAAAGTATAAGTAAATCTTAAATCTTACTTACTTTGTTGTCTTTGTTTTCCAGGTGGGAAATCTATTTGCCCTATATGTGCTCGGGGGACAGTTCTTACTTTAAACAGCAAAGGAGGTTAGTACAGTAGTCAATGGTTTCCCCAGAGACCCATGAAGGAATATAATACAGTTACCTCTTTACCCTGTAAAATGCAGCAATTCTTTAAATTATCAGATTTTTAAAAAGATCTTAAATTGCTGAATAGTAATTAAAAGGTGTTTCCTGTATACTTATATTCTAGTCATCAAATAGATATTCTAATGCCTTTGTATCTGAGATTAAATAAAAAGTAAACAAGAAGTCATTGTGTTGAGGCTTCTCAAAGGATAAATATAAGCTAAACTGCTGCTTTTAGCTGGTAGTTTTATTGAGAGGTGAAATATCTCTTGATGATGAATCAACCCATCCTTCCAGATTCTGCTTTAGCAGAATGAGAAAAGTAACTGTTTTACAAAGGTTTGTGGTGGTGGGCTATAACAGCAATGTGTGCTTTGGCTTTTTGGTTTTTGCCCCACCCTTGCAACTTGCATGCCTGTGTGAGAGCATATGCATGGCTCTAACTATCCTGTTGTTGAAAGGAAATACAGCATCTTTGTAAAACAGTGTCCCACCACAGTTTATGCTTCAGCTGCAGTGCTGGCCACAGCTGAGGCTTGTTGGATACCTGGAGGTGCTGCCAGCCTGGATCTTCCAGGCTGTGGATCCAGTTTCCTTCCTATAGCTTACCTTCTACTCAGCAGCCTGCTGTTTTAAGACATTTAAGGTCTTCATGGTTTCCCTTTAATAGTCAACAGACCTCAGCAAATAGCCGTTCTGCCCAGCAAAGTGTGTAGTATCATATGTGGGTCATTCGAGGGATTTTATCCCGTGCATATCTTTTCCATGGACAGTGTATTGGAAACCTTGAACTTGTCTCTCAGCTGTACAACAGACTAATGCAGACTATCCTCTCTCTGAAAAAGAGCTGAGAACTATTGATGACAAGCTGCAAGAAGCAGAAGTATGTATGTGGCAGGCGACAGCCTGCTGGGACTGCATCAAACACTTGAAAACATCAGTCTGTGATTTGGAGCAGAGCACTGAGCAATCGGAGGATGACATTAGATCAACCCAGGGAATTATGAACACTGGGGTGGAACATGCTGTCCTTTTCAGGAAGGGTAAAGAAGCAGCTCTATTATACCCGGATGACAAAACAGAAATATACAAAGATATATATTTTGTATATAAAATATACAAAATGCTGCAAGAAGGTAGTTTAAATACATCATCTTGTTAATAGCAAAATGAGCTGTATTTGATATGGTGTTAAATATTTGTCTATTAATAATTGGTCATTTGTATGGTCTTGTTGAATTATTTATGTAATTGCACAAAATTCAAAGAAGTTTAAGACTGATGTTTGAAGACAAATAGGGAGAAGAGAGTATAATCTGGGGCAACATTTGAAAAGAATATTATTGCTTTTAAAAGGTGTCAGATTTGGAATGACTGGCAAGCTGCAGTCAAGATATTGCTGCTGTATCATTTTTATAACTTGGAGCTATACTGTTCTGGTGATTCCCTCAGGTAAAGTAGTTTCTGCAGCTAGAGAAACTGTCCAGAAACACTTTCTTGCACTAGATATATTGCAAAATAATTTTAATTTGAAATGTGAATGTTCCTTTCTTATATGTGAAATTAAAAATATACAGTACATAACTTAATTCACCACTTTATGAATGCTAAGTAAAATATTCTTAAATATGAACTTCTGCATTACATGGTTATAAGTGTTATGTCATAAAGTGACTGAGTCACAGAACTTGAATAAGACATGAATGCAGAAGAAAACTGTGGGCCTTTTTTATCTCTTTGCCCCATTTTTGCTAATTTTATTGAGAGACTCACTTCTGCGTCTGTGACAAATTTTCGTGTCAGGTATCAACATTAATCTTAGCATTACTATGTGGAGTACCTTATAGCTCAGTTTCAGACCTAAATTTATTTGTATTACTGCCTTTGCTTATACTATTGATATTTATTTTAAAAGATACCCTTATTCTGATCTTTTTAATATTTAGTTAAATATAACAAGGGTTGATACTTCTGCATATTTGTTCTGCATCTCAGTATTCTTAAAAAATATGAATACCCTATCAAAGTTGCTGTTTTGTACAATAGTTTTCTGCCGACCCATAGCCTTTTCCATGCAGGGATACCTTCATTTTTACATTAACCTACTGTAAATGTAATTCCAAGGAGATTTAGGAGTTTCTTATATTGGTGAAAGTACTGTCCACGAGCACACTCAGAACACGAAACATTAGAGTGTTGTTTTGTGATATGCAGCAATCATATGAACAAAAAAAAAACCTGGAAAAAAAGAGGTGTACTGAAGGAAGATACATATTAATACAACCATATATTAAAGTACATTTCAATTGTTTCTTTGCTTATTTAGGGAAATTTAAAGCTCTTCAAAGCAGATTCCTCTTCAGCCTCTTGGGAGATTTATAGAGAGTACATTGGTGACATTGTTGATGGTTTATATAGCACCATGATGCATTCTTTAGACTTCTTTTTGAAGAACATGGAAGAAAGTTTGAAACCAGCTCCAGTTTTTCAGGCACAAATGATCCTTAATCGTCCAGAGATTCAGGTTAAACCTTCTCTAGATAAAGGGGCTGAAGATGGCTTTTATGACCTTGTAGATGAACCCCATGGTGATATTTTCCAAGTGTCTGCCCAAGTGAAAAGGGTAGCATCATACATGGGATTCAAAGGCTACTAGGTACAGCTTCTCTTGTGTTTGGAAATAATGCATCTAATTAATTGTAAGCTGCAAGAATTTTACTTTTAGTTGCAAACTTGTTGAATAACATGTGTCTTCAAATCCTGAGCCTCATCTATTCTCTCAGTTACGGAGCTTATAGAGTCATAGTCCTATTCATTTCCAAAGGATTATTCATGCTTTCAGCCACTTCTGCAGCTGTGAGCAGCAGAATGAAGTAGTCCATTTTACTCAAAGCTAAATTTGACTAGCTGAATATTTATGTCTCTGTTCCTGTGCTGTTGGCTTCCACCTTTGATGTTGTGTTGAAGTCTCTAAACCTGCATGTAGTGGAAACTTTGACAAGTAAGGGAAGAGCCACTAAATGAATTATACAATCCATTAAAAGCTCAGCTTTTAATAACTTGCAAAGGGTATGTGTTGAGTTTGGTTTTGTGTGTTCATATAATGAATGTAAACCCAAAATAGGAACAACTGAGTGAATTGTAGTTTATCTTGTCTAAAGGTTTCTGGGGGGAAAAGGGATGGCATCCAGTCTTTCATCTGCATTTAAATTTAACTAATTGATATTACTGTCTTGTTTATGGAAACGAGAGCTTTTCTTTTGATGCCTAGAATTATATGGACAACATGTTTGATCTGTCTGAAATCAGGTTGGAGATTATGGAGGGAGTGGCTAATGTTACCAACAGAGCCCTGGACTACAGAAGACTTTTAGCTAGCTATGCCTTTCTCTGGCTGGAGGACCAGTCTGGAGTTTTAAGCAATTCATTCTCTGGTCATGGTTTAGCATCCACAGAGATGCCTTCTACTGATGAAGTCTCTCAACAGTCTCCCGCTGTTAATCTGTTTACAGAGCAGGCAAGAAAGCAACTAGTCTTAGTATTTGGCTAGTTAGTGAGGGGAGAAAAAATTGGAGGAGAATACACATTTATTTCTCTCTTGCTGTAGATTGACATCTATGAAAATATGTTCAGATAAGCGACTTTGAAGACTCAATCTTGTGGAAGCTGGTATATTAAGCCTTTTAAAATGAGCTTGCTAAACATTAAGAAAAGGAGATGCATGTTTAAGAGTATCTCCTGAGATTTGTTATTGTTAAGTAAAATGGAGTGTGTGTGTGTGCATGCTTACATGCACAAAAGGACTAACTAAGTTTGGGGTCTTTTTACATGTAGTAGCTGCAAACCCAGCCCATTGAAGTTTTTTGGTTTTATTATCTTACTGGGTTTTTTAGTGGTTTTGTTGTTTGTTTTTCCCCACCCCCCAGATATTGTACTTGCATTGTACTGTTGGGTTGATTCTTAATAGTAGCACTTGCCATCTCTGGAGATCAAACCCAGAAAGTCTTCAAATAATATAGTAAAACTGTATTGGTCTTATTGTAATTTATAAATAACTATATTTATTTTGTAAAACAGCATTAGTAGTATCAATAGTCTTACAGTGTGCTTATTCATTACAGTAAGGAATGTTTGCTCTGTTTGTCATTATACTCAACTCTTTGTAGTCTGAATGACTTAGAAGAATTTATAAGTGACAGATGCTGGACTTTTTAGATGAGAATTTCTGGACTCTTTAGAGATGTGACTGAAGGGGAGTATTGTGTCCTAGCAGACATCATGAGCCATCTCTTAGCTGTAAAGGAGATGCATGCAACTGCTGATGAACTTTTTGAACCTTTAAAAGAGATGGTTGCATTGTTAGAAAGCTATGGATAGAAGATGCTAGGTGAAGTTTATGCCCAGTGAGAGGTACTGTAGCAAAAGTAATAATCCATATTTATGTATGTGTATATCATCCTAAAATAGTAGTATTTTATCTCAGTGATGTAAATTAATTCTATTCTCCTTTTTCCTCCTTAACTTCCAGCAAGAAGAAAAACTACCTGGGTTTATGTTCTTTGAAAGACTCTTCTTATGTGAATGATGAAAAATCAGTTCAAAAAGTGATCGGTTTATTTTTTTGTGATGAGGTCCATAGTTACTTTTTTCTATTTTAATTTTTTTTATAATTACCAAAATGTTCACATTCATAAGCCTTCTCCCAGAAGCAGAGTCTCATAGAAACTCTATTGAGTGTACTGTTTATGTTGCTTTGCTTTCCCTAACACTGTTAACAATAGTTTGGGACTCTCTTCAAATATGGATACAAAAGCAGGGATTTGATGCCTGTCAGGTGATGCTGTCCTTCAGACATGCTCGGCTGCTTGTTTCTATGTATAATATGTACATAATATGTCCCACACCCAGCCCAGTTATAATTATTTTGGGTGCAAATTGAAATCTGGGGAAGTTATCTGAATTAAGTGAAACTTGGTGGTAAGAATAGGTGGGAAGGCATTACAACTGCAGCAGTTCCTACTGACACTAAACGACCATATTAAGCTATGGCATTAAGATCAGCATCTGCATATAGGACACTTTTATTTGGTCTGTTTTAGGAAATGCACTACACTGTAAATAGTGTTAAATTGAATTGGGTAGAAGTTCAACTACTGTTTTTCATCAGATAATGTAAGTAAAAATTAAAACTTCTTACCAGTTTCACTGAGTTTTTCCAGTCCACAGTGGAATTTCTATTTCTCTGTCAGTCTGGCCCAAACCAAATTGAGGATGTGACTAGGAAAAATACATGTGGGATTTCCGACGTGTACCTTAAACTATCCTTCCAGTTATTCTGAAAGGGTTTGGCTTCAGGCTGTCTTCCTTGTACTTTCTTTTGGTACAGACAAAAACCCCTCCAAAGTTGTTTTTTGGTTTTGTTTTTTTCATCCTGATGGAATGGTTGTCTTCACATGATTTCACTGGATCTTGGGAGAAGATCTGTAGAAATAGCTATTTCTAGGTCAGTTTTATATATTTGAAAATGTGTTCAAGCAGCAGGAACAGAGTTCTTTTACTTTGTGGAAGATTGCCACCATCTTTTCAATAAAGCTTTTTGTGGTTATACATAAAATAACTGAGTTCATTAAGTTCAAGTAGCTTATGATTACCATGAAAATAAATATTTTACACTTGATAAAAAATCTAGTGAAATCTGTGCTATGGATTATAGTTTGTGGTTAAATAAATCCTCCCCTGTAATGTCTTATTCCTAGACAGATGTTGGGGTATCCTCACTGTTAATATACAGATTTTACTGCCATGTGTGATACTTCTTTCAAGATAATGTTACTCTGTTAAATAGGAAGTTCCTGTAAAATGGAATGCCATGAAGAATCTTAGAATAATTAAGGTTGGAAATGACCATCAAGATCATAAAGTCCTACCATCTACTAAATATTATCAGGAACAATAAACCATGTCCTGGAGTGCCACATCTAGATGTTTTTTAAACACCTTCAGGGATGGTGATTCCACCACTTACCTGGGCTGCCCGTTCCAATGCCTAACCACTCTCTCATAATAATAATAATAAAAAAATCCTAATATCCCTTAAACCTCCCCTGGCACAACTTAAGCCTATTTCCTCTTGTCCTATCGCTAGTCACCTGGGAGAAGAGACCAACACCCATCTCACTACAACCTCCTTTTAGGTAGTTGTAGAGAGCAATAAGGTCTCCTCTCAGCCTCTTCTTCTCCAGACTAGACAACCCCAGTTCCCTCAGCCACTCCTCATAAGACTTATTCTCAAGACCCTTCACCAACTTTGTTGCTCTTCTCTGGACCTGCTTCAGCACCTCGATGTCTTTCTAATACTAAAACCAAACACAGTATTTGAAGTGCGGACTCACCAGTGCTGAGTACAGGGGCATGATCACTTCTCTAGTTCTGTTGGATGTGTAGTTTTGATAGAGGCCAGGGTGCTGTTGGCCCTCTCAGCCACCTGGGCACACTGCTAGCTTGTGTTCAGCTAGCCATCCACCAGCACCCCCAGGTCTTTCTGCCAGGAACCTTTCCAGCCACTCTTCCTCAAGCTTGTAGGGTTGCATGGGGTTGTGGTGACCTAAATGCAGAACATGCCAAATACCAGGTCCTGCACTTTGGTCGTACCAACCCTAGGCTGAAGAAGAAAGCTGTATCAGTGAAGAACAAAGTAACTTCTCAGGTATCTGAGGAGTTGCAGTTATCAGAAGAAAATACACTTTACTTGCAGTATGCTGAATTCTGAAATTGATCTTTTGTATCTTGGTTTGTTTGGGTTTTTTTGTTGGTTTTTTTAATGAAAACATGAGCTATGACAGGTGTCACTACCTGTTTCATTAGAGGAAGCAGATGGAATTTGGAGAAAAATGTATAACAGAAGTTCCCTTTCAGTTTGGTGCGGAAAATGCATATGTTTGTCTTGATAAGATAATGAGGAAATCTCAGAAAAACATTATTTGCTTGTAATCTTGCAGTACTAAATCTAATATTTCAATGTACATATTAAAATATATGTGGGTTGGGTTTTTGGGAGGATTGGAGGAGGGGCTGTCTAGTTTGCGGTTTTTTGGTGGGTTTTGTTGGTCTTGTTTTTGTGTGATATATATATATAAACTTTCTTTTGTTTGTTTTCTTTTTCAGGAAGCTGGTGTAACACTACCAAATCTAGGTTGCTCTTTTATCTCTCCCAATGTTGCATGTGCTCACTGATAAAATAAATTTCAGAATACTTGCTTATATTGTTTATTCGTGTTCCTTTGAAAGGTCTGTATAATGTGTTCTTAAATGTAGTAGTCTGAAGTGGACTATTTCATGAAACATTGTGAGTGGACTTTTAGCATTTACACAACTTTAAAATGAGAAGTGTTTTAAATTAGTTAAGATTTATTACAAGAGTATAATTCAGCTATTTTCTATGTGACTCTTTTTATGGTTCAAATATAGATTCCCTCATATACCTTTTGGGTGCTTTCAGAGAGAATGCAAATGCAGCTTTATCTACTTGCAGTAATTGCTCTTAGCTTTTCATATACTGAATCATACATTCAGAATCTATAGGTTTAGGTAAGCTCAATATACTCCATACTTTGAGTCCTCTTTTCCTCTTCAAAGCAAATGAAGAGCTTGAGATGCTGGCAAAAGAAATATTACTAATTCAGGAATCTGCTATTTGAAGCAGCTATTCCAGAGTAAAAGCAAGTGAAACAATGTCAAAAAGAAGCGTGGTTGCTCAAGAAAGTTTGGGATATTAGTGTTTATATTAGTGTAATGTTAAAAAAAGAAAAATATTATAAAGTCAGAGTATATTTTGAATGTTGTATGTGTAATTTGATCCTAAAAGTATTATAGTTTTAAATTAGTTTTCAAATATGGAAGATTTTAATATTCCCTTTCTTTGTGATATTGTAGTTACTGTGTTTTAGGATATCCACAGTAAAAATATCTCTGTTCTCAAGTTAACCAATTTCAAGATAATCCCAAGCAAAACATCCTTTTGTAACTTTATTTTGAGCTTTTCTAACACCAGTAACTTGCTCAAATAATTAAAAACATTGAGTAAAAATTCAGAAAGCTGGAAAATTCAGCTTCATGAACTGAGGACTGTAGAAACTAGAAGCAAGAGTCCAGAAAAGTCAGTCTACAGAACTGCATGGGAAAGCATCCTTGTAAAGTTCTGTTTCTCTCAAGAAATTGTTTTTCATAGTCAAGGCTCAAAATGTGTGCTAGGTTTTATTCTATAATTTTGTGCATAGCATTTGTATTGCCAGGAGGGGGTGCAGGGTGGTTTCATCTCCTAGATGCACCAGTATGTTGTCAGTCGATATAGGTATGTCTTTAATATGACAGGTGTCAGATACTGAAGTATGAAACTGTTTAAATGCTTGGCTTATGGGTTGAATTTTGAGAAGATGGATTATTTTGTGCGTTTTCTAGGTAACGATGGTGTAGGGTTGTAATAAAATAAGGTCCAGGAGTTATTACTGTGTGATGGGCTTTCCCCTGCATCCATTTATCTGTTATGTAGCAGAAGTTTTTCTTTACCAAATGTTGCTGCTACTTTTGTCTGTACTTTCTGTTTCGGATCAGCACTCATGATTGGACTAAAACCCAGTGGAGACAGATTAATGTGGAACAGATGGATGTGCAGCTCAGAAGGTTTGCCAAGGCAGGTTTCATAGCTGTCTCTTTCTGCAATTTATCTGTCTCGGTGCCACCCCTTCCTCACTCTTCCCACCCACTTTGATGTTTCAGTGGATTTGTTACTCATGTCCAATCTGAATGTTCTGGAACATGTTTTGTTTTGGGGGCTTTCCTTAAACTTTATCCTTCTGGATGAATATCCAGTCCCTGCGGAGGTATATGGTAAAAACATGCTGTCACTTTTCTGAATTGAGGCAGTATGAGACAATAAAGAAGGTGTGGGTTTATGACAGGCCCTGCCAGATGAAAGAAGTTATTTTCAGAGACAGGAAATTTGCAGAGCTTTATCAACTCTGTTCTTAGACAGCTTCAGAGTATTGGGAGTTGTAGCAAAGATGCTGATTTTTTAAGGCAGGACACTTTCTTTGCTTGAAGTATTTGAAATGTTTTATTGACAGTATCCCTGCAGAAGACCGTTCTAATGGGACAAGGGAAGTATGAAGCAAAAATAGCAATAAAGGCTCTCAGTCTATTTGCAGATCACTAGAGGAATAGCTGTGGTTCATAGACAGTATAGTAGTTGAGTAGAGAAGCTATGAAGTCTTGAACCTAATGGATATAAAATTTCTTCTTTAAACATTTGTTTCATTCAGGAATAAGTAAATTTAAATGCATGTCAAATTAGTAGTGCTTTAAGAGAAAATTCAGACTTTACAGCAGATGTCTTGGCTTAAATTTCTTCAAAATTATCCAGTTCTGATACTGAGGATTGTTGTGCTGTGATAGAGGTGGTATAAGCAAGGAGAGGGTTGAGAACTGCATTCTCCTCTCTTGCATCATCCCCTGTGGCACATATGCCAGATCCTGGAACAGAGAAGATGCTGATCACTGCCTGTGATCTGATCACTTGTGTCATGTTCATCATGCTCCAGTGTGCATATGAGTTTCCTTCACCCCTCTGAATGGTGGTTTTGAATGTATTAAATTTATGGATAGTTTTATCTGCAGTGAAGTAATTAATAAGAAAATTAGTTTTAAATCATTAAGGTAAAGTAAATGGCTCTGATCCATCTGGAATAATAAAATCACTGTGTAAATGTGGTGTTAATACAGTTCCACTACTTTGTGGCATATTAGAAAGTACATTTATGTGACAGATAAAGCAAAGGCTCTGGAAATGGGTGACCCCAATAAAATCTCTAGTCTTGTGTTAACTACAGCTGTCCCACATGTCTGCATGTGAATGAGGAAAGTAGAGCTTTCTGGCAAACCAATTTCTTTCTTAAAACTATCAACAAGGTGCCTGTTAATGGCAAGTAATTATTGCAATTATTTTAATCTTATTCCTAAGGAAATGTGGTTTTGGGATAAAGAAGTTCATTCTTGGGATCTATAGAATAGAGGCTTGGAGTTAAAGGTGAAGAATATGATATCACTGAGAAAAATACTGGAGTTGCAAAATCCTGCTATCAAAGGGGTACCAGAACCAGGTGATAAATGTGACAGGAGTAAGTATTCGGCTGAAGAGGCCCTGTTGATGATGTCTCATGCTGTACACATAGATGCAGTAATACTGTCAGGCATGTGGTAGAGTCACTGCAGCCAACTATTCAATGTATAAGTGGAGCAGAGACACAGGTTTCAGACAAGTATCTTGCGGGTTGAGAGTGAATTTATGGTCTCTGCTCAGACAAAAGGATCCAATTCTCTGAAGGCAGACCTGGCTTGCTGAATTAATGTTCATCCATATGTGGCTGTCACCTTGTTGAGTATGAAAATAGCACTAAGCTTGAAAGGTTCTCGGTCATGTTTGGGACAGAGGAAAACTTAGTAGTAATAATTTCTATTGTATATTTATGGGAACACCAAGCAGTGTGTTTAGAAACTTTCCTGGATAGCAAAAGAGAATTTCTTAGTAGTAAACAGAGAAAATGATGGGCAAAGGGATATGAAATGTAAAGAAATAAAGGCCACCTGAGATATCATCATCCAAAGGCGAAAAGGACCTGAGGGCCCTAGTTGATGGGAGGCTGAACATGAGCCAGCAATGTGCTCTTGTGGCCAAGAGGGCCAGTGCCATTCTGGGTGTATTAAAAGGGGCGTGGTTAGTAGGTCGAGAGAGGTTCTCCTGCCCCTCTACTCTGCCCTGGTAAAGCTGCATCTGTAATACTGTGTACCCTTCTGGGCCCCCGAGTTCAAGAGGGACACAGAATTGCTTGAGAGAATCCAGCGCAGAACCACAAAGATGATTAAGGGAGTGGAACATCTCTCTTATGAGTAAAGACTGAGGGAGCTGGGGCTCTTTAGCTTGGAGAAAAGAAGACTGAGGGATGATTTAATCAATGTTTATAACTATATAAAGGATGAGTGCCGGGGGGATGGAGCCAGGCTCTTCTTGGTGATGCCTGATGATAGGACAAGGGGTAATGGGTGGAAGCTGAGGCATAGAAAGTTTCACATAAACATAGGGAGAAATTATTTCACTGTGAGGGTGACTGAACACTGGAACAGGCTGCCCAGAGGGGTTGTGGAGTCTCCCTCTCTGGAGATATTCAAAACCCGCCTGGATGCGTTCCTGTGTGATCTGTTCTAGGTGATCCTGCTCTGGCAGGGGGGTTGGATCTTTCAAGTTCCCTTCCAGCCCTTGACATTCTGTGATCCTAGTAGTCAATTTCTTAAGAATTGGTGTAAAGGGAGACTGTTGACCTGACAGTAGATAGAAACAAACAAAACCCCCCAAAGCCAAATTAAAACAATCAAAACAACAAAAAGCAGCAAACAAACAAAAAAATAACAAAAAAAAAGAAAAATAGGGATGCCAGAAAAGGGAGAGATGTATACATTTTACACAGCAGTTGATTATAGAAATGTCTGGGTTGGAAGGGACCTCTAGAGGTCATCTAGTCCAACCGCCCTGCTGAGAGCAGGGACATCTTTAACTAGAGCAGGTTGCTCAGAGCTTTGTGAAGCTCCACCTTGAATATCTCCAGGCATAAGGCCTCAACCACCTCCCTGGGCAACCTGTTCCAGTGCTCCACCACTCCTGTGGTAAAGAACTTCTTCCTTATACCCAATATAAATCCATTCTCTTCTAATTTAAAAGTATTGTCCCTCATCCTTTCACTACAGGACTTTGTAAACAGGCCCTCTCCCGTCTTCAGATACTGGAAGGTCACTATTAGGTCTCCCCAGAGCCCTCTCTTCTCCAGGCTGAACAAACCCAGCTCCCTCAGCCTGTCCTTGTAGGAGAGGTGTTCCAGACCCCTGTTCATCTTCGTGGCCCTCCTCTAGACCCACTCCATCAGGTCCATGTCCTTCCTGTGCTGAGGGCTCCAGAGCTGGATG